>JAUCBJ010007560.1:0-30528 GCA_032718475.1 Nemertoderma westbladi
TGGGTTCGACGGTTTAATTTTATTGCTATGTAAGCCTAATGTATTATTCGACTGACAGTATTATATAATCTCTGACAATATTATTCACCTTCGGTAATATTAACAGTTCCTTTAGGACGTGGCGCTTTATCTACATAAACAGAGTTATGACTTAAACTACTCACAACGATATGGCTTAATTATAATTCACATATATGGCGCATTCTTTAGGAATGCTTCTTTAACAGACTCACTCATACACAATGCTGCACAATACTGCACACTAATCTGCCGATCTTCACTGATTTTAGTCACATATAAAAGGAACACAGACTGACTCATGTAGGGTCTATCAAATAACATTAGATTCACTTCAAACCACTTTAACATAAGTCACAATCGTTTATCTGTAACCTTTCTCTCTTACCTTCGGTATATCAAGAATATTGGGTGTCGGGGTTATTTCTCGTTATTCCAATATAATAATTCATCAACAAATATAATGAATAACCGACAACAAATAGCAGTATGCAGTATTCACAAAGCCAGTTATTAAAGGCCGTGACTACGGTGTGTCAAATGCGAGTTAAATGCGAGGTGCAGTTAAAGGATATATGTCCTTATAATTAAACCTACTAGTGTTGCGCTAAAAAGCAGAAAACATAAAACTCTAAAAAGCCGTTCTTTCGTGGCTTTGAAAAACTCGTGACTACTGCTCTATACGAGGATACCAACTCCCTTATTCCACGAAGCTCCCGTTCAACACAGAGAAAGAGCAGTGAGATAGGAAATTTTCAGTTCAGCAGCTCTGTGATAGGTCAAAATCAAGGCTGACTCAAATTCTATTGGGAGATACAAAAACAAGGCTATGACGCAACCTCCCTAGGCTTGTTGGCCGATTAAACAGAGCCCAGATGCCTGCGTACAGCAAATCAGCCAATAAGCTGGTAACTTGCACTATTTTTAACTATAGATCACTTTGAGAGTATTCTTAGCGACTGGGGGGGAACTGGCCAACAAGGCAAACGAATCAGTTATCCCACAAAAGCTTTTACAGGAGCTCTATACAAGACTGTAATGCATTTACACTTCGACCCTTCTCCAGTGATCACCGCCTTATTGTGGCCAAGGTAAGACTTAGTCTGCGTGCTGGCAGAACAACGAAATCTGCCTTGCCGCGGCATGACTGGTCCTCTCTGTTGCAACAGCCAAGTGTGAGATCCAGCTTCACACTACAGCTGAGCAACAGGTATGAGGCTCTTGCCTCTGAGGCGGCAGATCACTGTGAGGGCTATACTGCCTTTACAGAAGCAGTTAAGTTAGCAGCTGCAGAAACAGTTCCTGTATACCCTCGAAACAGGAAAAGGGCCCCCTGGACTGACAACAAAATTCAGAAGTGCCGAAATGACCTTCATAAGGCGCAGAAAGAGTCCCGACTCAAACAGACTGCAGCGGCCAAGAATGTAGTTAAGGGTGCATCTAGGTCTCTGAACAGGCAGTACTCTGTTAATCTACAGGAGCTAATAAACCAACAGGTTGATGCCATCAATGATGCTGACGACAGCAGGCAATCATCCCAGGCATGGAAATCGATCAATTTGCTTACTGGGCGGAAAAGCAAACCAACCACCAAGGTTAAGGCTGAATCACCAGCCGATCGCCTCAATGGTTGGAAGCCCACTTTGAAAAGCTCTTCAATAATGACAGGGTATTGCCTGATAACTTTATAGAAGTAAACGGGTCTGAGTCTGTACTCCCAGATATTCCCATTGGTGATATCTCCTTTGCAGAAGTTAAGGCTGCTGCAAAGAGCATTAAGACCAATCGTGCCAGTGGAGTAGATGGTGTTCCCCCTGAGGTCTTTAAAATACCTGAGTGTTTAAAGCTCATATATCCCATCGTAGTAGACATGTACCGAACAACAAGAGTCCCACAAGAAATGAAAACAAATAAGTTGGTGCCAGTTCACAAGAAGGGCAACCTAACACTCTATGGTTATTTTCGGGGAATCTCATTGATCTCGATTGCTGCAAAGCTATACAATAGGATTCTATTAAATCGCATCAGGGATCCCATTGAGAGACTGCTCCGTGGAAATCAGAATGGGTTCCGTAAAGGTCGTGGGACCATGGAGCCCATTTTGACACTTAGAAGGATAATTGAAGAATTATCAAAAAAGAAAGACAGGCATCTGGCTGTTATCTTTGTTGACTTCTTCAAGGCCTTTGATTCAGTCTCTCGCTCACGTATGTTCAGCATACTTTCATTATATGGGATTCCTGATGAAATTATTGCAGCAATCAGATCAGTATACGATGGTTCGACAACATTTGTGTCTACTGTTGACGGTGACACAGAACCATTTGAAGTGTTATGGGGCGTCCTCCAAGTAGACACACTTGCACCATTCTTGTTCATTATTGTGGTTGACTATGTTCTACGCATGTCCTTAGATCATCATAATGATGATGGGGTGATGATAACTCCACCTACTGGCTCCAGAAGTCGAGGAAATCCTGCCAAGAACCTAACTGATCTAGACTTTGCTGATGACTTAGGAGTACTCTCAGAATCATTAGAGGGAGCCCAATGGCTCCTCAGCTCATTAGAACATGGTGCTTCTAGTGTTGGTCTTTTTATTAACTCCAGAAAGACCAAAATTTTGACAGTTAACTTTGAAAGTCCTCAGCAAGTCTCTGATCGGATGAGCATAAGCTCAAAGGATGGTATGCTTGAGCATGTGGACGACTTCTGTTACCTAGGATCATGGATCCGGAAGTCAGTTGAGGACCTTCGAATACGTAAGGGAAAGGCATGGGCAGCCTTGAATAGGCTTTCCAGGATTTGGAAGTCACCGAGAATTAATCGGAAACATAAATTCCGATTATTTAGAGCAGCAGTAGTTCCAGTACTCCTCTACGGGAGTCCATGCAGGGCTCTAACTGCTGAGGACACTAAATCTCTGGATGGCACATTCACAAGAATGCTACGCCGGGTTCATTGTGTCAAATACAATGCACACATCTCCAACCAGACACTATATAACATTGGAGGAGTCTCATTGGTTCCCCCAAGCTTGACACTAGAACAAAATCGCCTCCGCTTATCAGGACATTGCTTTCGCCGTGAGGACCAGCCAGTGCATAATCTTTTACTTTGGCAGCCTCATGGAGTGAATAAGCATGGTGGACAGTGTGGGAAAATGGCGGAAGTCTGTCAATAAACAATCCTTGTATTTAATCTCTTCAATATCAACAAGATAAATCACCCAAAACCCTGAAACCTCTAATTCCGACTACCAGTACCCCAGTACACAGGTCCACTATCCCTCCAATCCCTCACTCTCCACCAGGCCTACCTCCCCTCTCCCCGACCCTCCTCCTCAGGGGCGAGCCATCCATTCCATCACACAATTCCACCATACAACATAGAACACCACAATAACATAGAACACCACAACCCTCCCTGGAATTGTGTTTGGCTACAAGAAATACATCCACAACTCATTTACGTGAATCCATAATAACTGGGTGGTTTTATAACACGTCCACTCTTTGTTACCACTTGTGAATCATTATCACTACTCGAGGACTCATTCGCGACATCTGTTGTAACAGTAGATACTTCAGGCTGAGTGCAAGATATCTGACTGTTACTTATGTTTGGTAAAACTAAGTCACCTAATTCTAACTCTCCATTCAAAGTGACTGCCTCGACGACCCTAGTTCCCGCTGGTGGATCACTACCACGAGTACTACCGTGATGCAACACATTACCACTTCCTACTGCCTCTTTGATGGCGTCGACATTCACCACCTTTGCTCTACGATTAGGTGAATCATGTGAAATCTCATAATTCGACGGCCCCAGCACAGCACTAACTCTCCACCCCTCCATCCATGGTGTATCCTTCTTACCAAGCCTCATACCCTTATGCCAATATACACGAGTACCGACTTCAAACTGTCGTACATTTTCGTTGTTAGACACGTAATCAAGTTTCGACAGTTTTTGCTCTACATAATCAGTTATCTTTGCACCCTCAACTAACTGACGACCAATCCAAGTGTTACAACTGTAACCATTCATAGAACCGCAATTTACCTGTTGACCCTCCCAGCCACAAAACGCTCTCATTGGGGAAATACCCGTGGTGGTGGTTGGACGGTTCCTGTAAGCATGAAGGAAGGGCCCACTTAATCTTTGTTTCCCAAGAATCGTCAGATTCATCACTGATAATTTTACGTAATATTGTCAAAATGGTTCCATGACAACGTTCTACAGCCCCTTGACTTCGGGGATTACCTACTGCGCCATGTCTTGCTTTAACTTTAAAAACTTTCCAGATACTCTCAATAATTCCATTGACAAACTCACTCCCTTTATCACTCCTTACGACTTCAGGCGGTCCCCATAAAAGGCATTTGTCTAAAAACACATCAGCAACATCACCAGCTTTCATTGATTTCAGCATCTCTACTTCTATCCACTTAGTCAAAAAATCGACCATTACTAAAATATTCCGATTATCAGCTTTGAGAGTGTCTACGTAAACAACTTGCCAGGGCTTATCTGCAATGACTGTACGGTCTGAGGGGAAACTACTGATATGACGTTTGACACTCGCGAGAGAACACGATTTACAATTGCTAATAAACAGTTGACACTTGGCAGACATACATGTGAAATAACAAACCCTTCTGAGTTTCTCCCTAGTCAATCCCCAACTCGCATGTCCACTTGATGAATGACAATGCGATATTATGCTTAATTGTAAAGATTCCGGAACAACAGGAACTACAACAATGTCATCTGGAGGTACTTTCACTTCCCGTACCAATAACTTTGTATTCTGATCTATGGACAGTTGCTTGTCTAAGTTTCTATATGGGTTATCACTACACATATCGCCCCAGCTGCCGTTCAGAATAGTATTTCGCACTTCCGCTAGTACAGTATCTAAATACTGTTGTTCAAGGATTCTTGATATAGGAACACTTTCAACAACTTGAGCTGCAAAGACCCCCCCACACAATCTTACTTGCTTAGTGATCTTATGCCAACGCTCTGGAATCCGCGTTAACTTATCTGCCTTATTCAGTTTGGAAGATACTTTGCTAACTGTCAATTCTAGATCATAACTGTCAATGACTTCCTCTATTATTTGCAATCGGCGTCTAACTACTGCTTCTGTCATTCCGCCAATGTGGTACCTGCAAGTGTTATTCAACATCTGTTGCATCCAATTATACACTACCTCAGAGTCCGTATATATTAGACACCGTTTGCAAACCAAATTCCACTTTACAAGGAGATTAATGCCCTCCAATAATGCGTCCAACTCAGCTACATTGATATGCGAAAAATCCTTTGCCTTACGTAACCAGGATGCGTCCTCAACAACACTACCATCAATTTCAAGTACAACACCTTTGGCTATATCACTGGCATCCACCCACAACTCTACTTTACTATGGATAGTGTTCTGCACAGACCAAACTCCACGCACTGTATTGTTATCCCTGACCATGTTATACAAATCAATCGCAAGTTCTTTCACAGCATAATTAGCTGGATCATCCCAATGATTGTCGCAGAGACGTTTTAACCACCCACAGCAAACTCTAATATAACTAACAACAGGGTAATGGGCCACTAATTTCCCACACCAGGAAAATATTTCTCGTTTGGTTAACCTACTAGGCAATTCTAACGTATCTTTATCTTTCCTTGTCCACTGTAGCACACCACAAGGATCTTGGTAAATATTCATTCCCAGAAGACTCATTGTTTGGGGACCTTCAGGGTCCTTACTTTCTAAACCAAACCGCATTAGTAACGCACGAACCTCAGTTACACTTATTAAATCTTCATTGACATAGATGTCATCCACATACTTATCAACCTGTTCCATTGTGTAACCACCGGTGTCAAAAATAAATGAAACTATTGCATGTAAAACTTTATGAGCGATTTCGAGCCCGTATCCCATTCGATTTATAATATACACTTCATCATTCCAAATCACCACCTGATACACAGTCTGATATGGAACTACATGAACCTGTAGATAAGCCTTAGATAGGTCTAAAAGTTTGGTATTGTTACCCATTTTACGCCATGTTCTAGCTGACTCGCTACAAACCGCCACTTGCCGACCGGGATCAGCACACAATAACTTGTTTAATAGGGTATAATCTAGCACAGGCCGTACGGGAGTTGTCGGTTTATGTTCCTGTAGAACTGGCATTAGGGGTAGTACTCCTTTAAGCTCACCATGAACCTGGGGGTGATGCTTAACCATCCAGCCATTGGTAACCCACTTATTCACTTCACCACTAAATAGGTCTAGCTGTCTATCAGAAATTTTAATGTTATATTCACCTAGGCCGGAACCTATATGACCAACAGGTGGAATTCCTGATATCCACTTCCACTCTAGAACCCACCGCTTATCGATGCTATGCCATGTTACATTAAAATCTTTATCATGCAAACATATATCACCATTCAAAAATTGTTCTACACGAATAAATTTTCCTAACCGATTAGTTTGTGACAACAAACTATGGTTATATACCGTCTGCAATGGACATTTTGGGTACCACTCTTTAGCATTGACATTAAGTAATGATTGTTCACAACTTCCACCAGACTTATCAGACATTGCAGCAGCGACAACAGGCTTGCTACACTCATTATTAAGGGCCCCAAGCAGCTTAGTTTGGGTACCATGTACGCACTCATGCATCAATGGCAATTTTACATTACACACCCCCATGTCACGGTCATACACTACATTTAACTCTCCAAAAATAGTTAGACAATCTGCCCCCAATAATATATCCACACCAAACAAACACTCAGTGTCAACAACCTTCAAACATATTTCGACACTTGTATCAGTTCCATCTATACCATTGATATGAGCACACACACTACCATGTACGGCTACACTATCCCCTAATGTTCCAAGAGTATTATTAAATTCTGAACACCGAAAGTTAATACAATTGTTAAGCAACAACTTCTTAGTTATTAAAGACTCTGTACAGAACGTGTCCAACCCGGCTGTAAACGTAAAAATATCTCCTTTATTACAAGGAAATGTTAACTGACATGTTACGGTTGGAAGGAAGCGCGGGGGGTGACCGAGGATTGCGAATACACCCCCCTGGAAAAGTTTTCCGAACCCGACTTCCGTTGGACAGATGGGCATTCACGCTGCGTGTGACCAAACCCTCGGCATCCATAACATTGTATCCCACCGCGCGCTCCACTTCCTCGATTCCGACCCCGGGGGCACTGTCGGGCAATATGTCCCACTTCACTGCAATTCCAGCAGACAGCTTGGATTGGACCATTCCCTCGTACACCAACATTCCCCTGCCGTTCGATGGCACCCACAACGCGATCGTAGGTACCATTACCAGCATCTTTTTCCTTTAACATACCGGATACTCTTCTAGCACGCGCCACTAACTCCGAAAGTTGCAGTTCAACTCCCTCAGCTTCAATGGCAGCTGTTAGATGTTGGGTTACATTACTTGGTAGACCTGCCAAAAACTGTCCCCGAAGAATAGGCGTAGCTGAATCGACGTCGGTTACACCAGAAAGCAATAACAACTTCCTTAATTCCGCTAAATAAACATCGTAAGATTCGCCCGGTTTCACAATGCGTGTTTTAAATAATTGGTAGGCTTGAGACTGAGTTACCGAAAAGGCATCGTTTAAACGCTTCTTTATCGCTGGCCAGCTCTCTTTATCTTCATCCGGCGTTTGCTGATAAACCACAAATGCACTAGAAGTCAAAAACAAAGGAAAATAAACTTCCATATTGTCAGTCCAACCTTGTAATCGAGCTACAATTTCAAACTTTGCGGCCCACTCTGCAAAATCTTGTCCACAATCTAGTCCAGAAAACTTCTCAATTATCCCATCTAATTTTACACTTAACCGCGGTCGACTGCTACCGGCACAAGTCGTGACAGCACCGGTACCGGACACTACTCCGTTTCCAGCAACATTTCCTTCGTTGTCTGAATCTGACATTTCGCGGTGATAGCTTGTGGGAAAATGGCGGAAGTCTGTCAATAAACAATCCTTGTATTTAATCTCTTCAATATCAACAAGATAAATCACCCAAAACCCTGAAACCTCTAATTCCGACTACCAGTACCCCAGTACACAGGTCCACTATCCCTCCAATCCCTCACTCTCCACCAGGCCTACCTCCCCTCTCCCCGACCCTCCTCCTCAGGGGCGAGCCATCCATTCCATCACACAATTCCACCATACAACATAGAACACCACAATAACATAGAACACCACAACAGCCCATGACTTTCTTGAGACGCATCTTAAAGGACACTGGCCTTGAAGATGCGGATGATCTAGCAAATGTCATGGGTGATAGGGAGTTGTGGCGGTGCAATTTTGTCGAAAAGCCGGCACAGCATTCTTAAAAATGCAGCTGCAATGCAGCATGCCGATCCTAGTAGTAGTAGTAGTAGTACTAGCACCAAATTTTTGGAAATATGCAAATTTATCAATAGATAGTATCATCTTGTTTCTTGCGTTATACGGGTTTATGAGGGTCGTGAATCCGATGGAATCAATAAACAATCAACAACTGGACATCTCAAACTTGTACTTTTTTGGTGATGGGTACGAAATATGGTGCTAGAAACAAAATTTACCATATTACACCGAAAAATACGAGTAGCAATGCTCTGGAAAATGAGTAATGTTTCCATTAGAATCAGCGCCCCAGAAAACCTAAAAATGGGAATTTATAGAATCGTATAAGTTAACTAGTAATTTTTTTGTTCAAACTAAAATGTGCTGGTTACCTGTTTTTTTCATTTTTTGCCTACGTAGAGGACTAAAACAGCCATTTATACTAAACAGATTATTTTGAAATATTTTACAATAATGAATTTTACGCACCAGAAAACCCGTATTGAACATTGTATTAAAACAATTAGCCGAAAATTGTAACTTTCAAATTTTATGAAAATTGTTCACTACTTGTAATTTTGGTGCTGCAAAATACCCACTGCAGTTCTGTTTTCAAAATTGTATTTTTCGATCGGATTCACACGAGTGAATTCTAAGTACAATAAGTGATAGGGTGTTGTAGCAGCGCAATTTTGTCGACAGGCCTGAACAGCATTCTTAAAAATGCAGCTGCAATGCAGCATAACGATTCTGGTCCTGGATTTGATATATATAATTATATATACATTGGCCGATAAGGGCCAGAGCGAATATATAACTTTTGAGCATACCTAACTATCTTGCTTAGATGTAAATGAAATACTAATATGATCCACTAGGGGGCTCTAATTAACAAGTAGAGAGGTATGGCCCTTCCAGAACTTTTTTCCTCATAAAATATATTTTGGAATAGGTTTAAATACAACGATGTTCCACGCGGTGGTGGAAGATAATAATTGACATAATGACCCTAATTAAAGAGTTATCTTTCTAAAAAAAATAATATAGTATGTATAGGCCGAAACAAAGGAAAGTAGCAAGAAACAGAAGTAGAAAAATGAAGAATCTATTAATTATATCTCAACGAATTTCCTTGAAATAGATCGAACATCGAACTTGATGAATGGCTCACGGACAATAAACTCTCCTTGAATCTAAAGAAAACAGAATACATTATCGTGGACAATCGCAATTCAAATACAATAATTCCGGATGTGAGCCTTCATTCAACTCCATTTACTAAAACTACGGCATCGAAATTTCTAGCAATCTACATAGACAATAAAATAAACTGGAAAATTCACTGCAACCATGTATTAGCAAAAATATCAAAATTATCCGGGATCTTCTTTAAACTGAGACACATTCTCTACCTCTGGACATTCTTAGAACTCTTTACTTATCTAATATACGGAATACCTCTTTGGGGAAATAGTCACCACGCATATACTGCTAAAATCAAAGTGCAAGTTAACAAAATAGTTCGAGCTATAACTTTCAATCATTATCAGTCGCGCGCTGCACCAATTTACAAATCCTTAAATATTCTGTAAGACTCTGTAAGACTGTAAGTCACAAACTGTAAGACTTAGCAACACCACCGACAAAATACCTTCACAAACCGAATACTGACTGTGTCACCACCCAGACAGATCCCTTAGCTATTATTCGTCACAGTACATTATTAGTGTTTTATAGAACTAGATAAAGTTTTGCTTAAATAACTATATTTTAAAAAGGATACTGACGACACCCCCCCCCCCCCCCCCCCCCCCGAACTGAAGACACCCAATCACGCTCCCCTTCCAGCAACTACACTAGCTCGCTACAGTTGCCTGTCGGAGGATATGTAACAAATTTACATTTGTTGTATATTATTACTTGTGCAATTTAGTATTATTAAAAGGGTAAATTAAATTGAATTGAATTGAACAGCAATAATTATGAAAATTCATAAATAATAAAATTAAGAAAATAATAAAGTAAAATTAATAATTAATTATATATAATAATTAATTAACGTTGGGCACAGCTTAGCAAAGTCGTCAATGACGTCCAGATAGGGTCTATTGTGCCTCTAAAGGTCTAAAGGTATTGTGCCTACGGTACTAGGGACCATGGACCACCTCGTAGTATCCCTCGTTGTTAGTGAGTGTGAGGTGTCCAAGGTCCCAATAATGGAGGCCGCATTTCCAACCATGATGGCAACAGCCTGTCTCTGCAAGAGGAAGCGGTGGGATCGGGGTTCCTTGGTAACAGAGTGGAGTCTTGCCCTGATCTCCTTCAGGAACTCCGACGAGACCGGGGCGGCCCAAGGTCTCGTAGGCTACTTGGGGGAAGAGGTAGCCCTGGTCCATGAGTTCCTGGTACTTGTGGATCTTTAGAGTTTCCACTTCCTCTGCAGTGCGGCTTCCGACGGATAGCGTCTGGGCGAGGTGGCTGGGCGACAGTGGGTCCTCCACCGTCGCGTCCCACACAAGGCGAGGTGGCTGAGCGACAGTGGGTCCTCCACCGTCGCGTCCCACACAAGGCGAGGTGGCTGAGCGACAGTGGGTTCTCCACCGTCGCGTCCCACACAAGGCGAGGTGGCTGGGCGCCAGTGGGTCCTCCACCGTCGCGTCCCACACAAGGCGAGGTGGCTGGGCGACAGTGGGTCCTCCACCGTCGCGTCCCACACAAGGCTTATTATTCTTATTACACTTATTATTTTATATCTATAATTTTGTTATATTCTATATTTGTCTTCCTCTCGAACAGTTGCCCCCGCTCTTACCGCTTCCTTCTGCCGAGACTGGTGTTGCCCTCCTGGTCGGAAATGCGGCCTCCATTATGGGGACCATGGACCCCTCACTCACTAACAACAAGTGACTCTACTGGGTGGTCTATGGTCCCTAGTACCCCCCCCCCCCCCCCCCTCCCCAATGAAACAGACTAACTTACACCCCCCCCCCCCCCCTCCCCATAGCTTTCATATATTAATATGTTATTAATATTTACTTAATTTCTTTATTATGACTAAATATAAATAACTGGGACACAATCCAATTAAATCGCATCAATTAAACCGAATAATTACAAATAATTAATATAAAGGAATAGGGTTAGCTCACAATAATGATCCTTCAATAATACAAATAATTAATATAAAAGAATAGGGTTAGCTCACAATAATGATCCTTCAATAAATACAAATAATTAATATAAAGGAATAGGGTTAGCTCACAATAATGATCCTTCATTAAATACAAATAATTAATATAAAGGAATAGGGTTAGCTCACAATAATGATCCTTCAATAATTACAACAGCTGAAAATCTGATTTGGTTTCATGTCAGTGTTCCATATAGGAATGAAAGTATATAGAGAAGGAACCCTGTGTATCCAATACAGACCCCCCTGGGTTTACTGAACAAGTCTGTAACCAATCCACTGATCGCTGTAATTAATTAATGCTAAATATATCCTTTATAAGGATATAAATAGCTGAACTGGTGATTTTGGGTGCAGAATGGAGTGCGATTGTCCAAACAGAGTTGATAGTTTAGTAACACGGACGGACGTACAATGACATAGGGTTGTCGGGTAACTTTAGGGAAACCACAACCAGCCACAGTGGGACCGAGATAATTAGAATAGATTAGATAAACATATAATATTATAGTAGTTCTGAATGGGAACCAACTCCATAACACTCATTGTAAACCAATGTATTATTGGTTAAAGAACCGATTGGTTAATAATATAACCAATGGGAACCTCTGAGTTATAATTAAAACGTTTTTTTTAGTGGATGGTCCAGGTTTGTGTCTACCAAAGGGACGTAGCAGATACACAGGTATTAACTCGAATACTCAATACAGATAATATGGGAAAAATATCAACCAAGAACGAATTAAAATGGAAATAAATTGAAAGAAATTTATATCATTATTGTATTTACATCTGATATAAATTAATTCTTTTATATCTAATTTTAGCAAACATTGCGAGCTCTCCCTATGGAAAATAATAATAAATCTTTGTTAATATTTTTTATATAAATAGAGTTAGAAAATTCCATAAATTAAAATTAATACAAAATACTCTAAATTATTTTTTGTAACTAAATGTAATATTCTGTAAGATACGGAATTGAACTGATGTTATTCAATCATTTGATCGATCTTCAATGGAATAATTAGGACAGTTTGACGTTACAACATCTGAACTTCTTTCTGTAGAGGGTTGGATTACTTTATTAGGATTTCTTTTTTGATTCGCGGTTATTCTGTAAATAAATAAATAATATAATAATATGTGATGGGATCCGAGTTGGCGTGGGATCCCGACCGGGTAAATCTCTTGTCGTGTTTCCTACGCATCGCCGTGTTTATGTTGACTATGAAGGCTGAAGGCCGAAGGCTGGTAAAATGCAAGAGTTATTGGTTTATCGTTGTTAATAATAGCTGATAAATATATAAGTACCAGTAGACAAATTACAGCACAATCAATAGAAGATACAGCAACGGTGGTATACCGTCCGACATCCACAGTAATTAATAGCCAACTGAACACAATTAATATTGTCCAACAGATATATGGAAACTATGGGGAAACTTATTACACAGTCCTACCTACATGACGACTGACCAAAGGATACACGTTATACTTGCCAGCTGCGCCCCCCCCCCCCCCCCCCCATTGGTTGGTTTTTCCCCCACTTCTGTCACCCCATATTCCCTCAGCCCTTGCATCACATCATATTCCTTGGTCCTCGATAGACACAACTGTTGTCGAACCACCGTATACCTTGGTGGTTGGTTGGATTTTCCGCCCAGTAAGCAAGTTGATCAATTTTTATGCCTGTGAATATTGCTTGCTGTTGTCAGAATCATTGATGGCATCAACCTGTTGGTTTATTAGCTCCTGCAGATTTACAGAGTACTGCATGTTCGGGGATCTAGATGCAGCCTTAACTGCATTCTTGGCCGCTGTTGTCTGTTTGAGTCGGGACTCTTTCGGCACTTCTGAATTTTGTGGTCAGTCCAGGGGGCCCTTTTCCTGTTTCGAGGGTATACAGCAACTTTTTCTGCTGCTGCTAACTTAACTGCTTCTGTGTAGGCAGTATATCCCTCACAGTGATCTGCCGACTCAGAGGAAAGAACCTCATACCTGTTGCTCAGCTGTATTGTGAAGCTGTATCTCTGTTGCTGTAGCAACAGAGAGGACCAGTCATGCCGCGGCAAGGCAGATTTCGTTGTTCTGCTACCACGCAGACTAAGTCTTACCTTAGCCACAATAAGGCGGTGTTCACTGGAGAAGGGTCGAAGTGTAAAAGCATTACAGTCTTTTATAGAGCTCCTTTATTTCCTACGAAACAGAAAATGGTCTATCTATCTTGTGACCACTGGGTCCACTATGAGTCCATAGCTTTCCAGTTCCCTTTTTGAACTAGGTTCCAGCCGAAAACAATCAATTTGCAGAGATAAAATCCTGAAGATGGACAGCATTTCGGTTAACACTATCGTCCAGTTTGCCACACTTTCGATCAGTTCGGTTCAGTTCGGCCCAGATTCGTGTTCTCGTGATATCCAACTAACAGCTTAGCTTAACTAACTCTGTGCAACTTAATAAACACTAACTAGTCTGCTGTTGTTATTTAATAGCAGAAAACAATACCGGTACTGTACCATTATAAAGATGTAAGTAAAAAAGTAGGTGTTTATTTTATGAATGGATGCTACACTTACTTTAATGTTTATTGAGATAGTGGCGACCAACTGGAGTTTGTAAATGGCGAATCATCATAAGTTACACGGAATAGTCCAGTTCCTTCATTTAATTTATTAAATTGTGTTTATTTTTGCGGTTAAATTCTTAATCTATAAATAAATAAGGAATAATAAAATGTCGTTCTATCAGAAAATTGAAACATTAATGATAAACATAACATCTGGGGACAACAATACTACTACTACTAGGATCGGCATGCTGCATTGCAGCTGCATTTTTAAGAATGCTGTGCCGGCTTGTCAACAAAATTGCACCGCCACAACTCCCTATCACCCATGACATTTGCTAGATCATCCGCATCTTTAAGGCCAGTGTCCTTTAAGATGCGTCTCAAGAAAGTCATGGGCTGTCCACCATGCTTATTCACTCCATGAGGCTGCCAAAGTACAAGATTATGCACTGGCTGGTCCTCACGGCGAAAGCAATGTCCTGCAAAGCGGAGGCGATTTTGTTCTAGTGTCAAGCTTGGGGGAACCAATGAGACACCTCCAATGTTATATAGTGTCTGGTTGGAGATGTGTGCATTGTACTTGACACAATGTACCCGGCGTAGCATTCTTGTGAATGTGCCATCCAGAGATTTGGTGTCCTCAGCAGTTAGAGCCCAGCATGGACTCCCGTAGAGGAGTACTGGAACTACTGCTGCTCTAAATAATCGGACCTTAAGATTCCGATTAATTCTAGGTGACTTCCAAATCCTGGAAAGCCTATTCAAGGCTGCCCATGCCTTTCCCTTACGTATTCGAAGGTCCTCTCCTGACTTCCGGATCCATGATCCCAGGTAACAGAAGTCGTCCACATGCTCAAGCATACCATCCTTTGAGCTTATGCTCATCCGATCAGAGACTTGCTGAGGACTTTCAAAGTTAACTGTCAGAATTTTGGTCTTTCTGGAGTTAATAAAAAGACCAACACTAGAAGCAGCATGTTCTAATGAGCTGAGGAGCCGCTGGGCTCCCTCTAATGATTCTGAGAGTACTCCTAAGTCATCAGCAAAGACTAGATCAGTTAGGTACTTGGCAGGATTTCCCCGACTTCTGGAGCCAGTAGGTGGAGTTATCATCACCCCATCATCATTATGATGATCTAAGGACATGCGTAGAACATAGTCAACCACAATAATGAACAAGAATGGTGCAAGTGTGTCTCCTTGGAGGACGCCCCATAACACTTCAAATGGTTCTGTGTCACCGTCAACAGTAGACACAAATGTTGTCGAACCATCGTATACTGATCTGATTGCTGCAATAATTTCATCAGGAATCCCATATAATGAAAGTATGCTGAACATACGTGAGCGAGAGACTGAATCAAAGGCCTTGAAGAAGTCAACAAAGATAACAGCCAGATGCCTGTCTTTCTTTTTTGATAACTCTTCAATTATCCTTCTAAGTGCCAAAATGGGCTCCATGGTCCCACGACCTTTACGGAACCCATTCTGATTTCCACGTAGCAGTCTCTCAATGGGATCCCTGATGCGATTTAATAGAATTCTATTGTATAGTTTTGCAGCAATCGAGATCAATGAGATTCCCCGAAAAGAACCATAGAGTGTTAGGTTGCCCTTCTTGGGAACTGGCACCAACTTATTTGTTTTCATTTCTTGTGGGACTCTTGTTGTACGGTACATGTCTACTATGATGGGATAGATGAGCTTTAAACACTCAGGTATTTTAAAGACCTCAGGGGGAACACCATCTACTCCACTGGCACGATTGGTCTTAATGCTCTTTGCAGCAGCCTTCACTTCTGCAAAGGAGATATCGCCAATGGGAATATCTGGGAGTACAGACTCAGACACTTTTACTTCTATAAAGTTATCAGGCAATACCCTGTCATTATTGAGGAGCTTTTCAAAGTGGGCTTTCCAACCATTGAGGCGATCGGCTGGTGATTCAGCCTTAACCTTGGTGGTTGGTTGGCTTTTCCGCCCAGTAAGCAGGACAACAATATGACAATACGAACATATGTCAACAATATGACATATAACACATTTATCAACCACACAACCCCCGTGAATGCAGATTAAGATTCAATGGGCACTGCTGGAGAAGTAAACATGAGGTCTTAATACCAGATCTGCTTTTCTGGCAACCAACACAAGGAAAGTGTATGCGTGGACGACCGGCTATAACATATAAAGACAAACTTGAAAGGGATACTGAACTTGAGAGAAACGAAATTGCGACAACTATGAATAAATCTCATTTCAACTGTCCAGTCCATTCTCTCTTGTCCTAGTAGTATGTATTAGTGACATAGACTAGTCTACTCATGTTTTAGTTTCATTTAATTTATATAACTGTGACATGCAATATACTATATATTTAGTATATCATAGTTTAATGTATAGAAATATGTTTATTGACGAATGTTCGATGATAGGTTTGCACTGTGACCAATCAAAGGCAAAAAAATCATATAATTATTACTTACCAGTAATTAAGATCAAGTTCAGTTGCCAAATCGTATAACTCCGATGGTTTAGTGGACAGAGTTTATGGTTCCGATGGGTTAGTGGACATAGTTTATGGTTCCGATGGTTTGGTGGATAGAGGTTATGGTTCCGATGGGTTGGTGGATAGAGTTTATGGTTCCGATGGGTTGGTGGATAGAGGATATAGTTCCGATGGGTTGGTGGATAGAGTTTATGGTTTCGATGGGTTGGTGGATAGAAGTTATGGTTCCGATGGGTTGGTGGATAGAGTTTATGGTTCCGATGGGTTGGTGGATAGAGGTTAAGGTTCCGATGGGTTGGTGGATAGAGTTTATGGTTCCGATGGGTTGGTGGATAGAGTTTATGGTTCCGATGGTTTGGTAGATCGAGTTTATGGTTCCCGATGGGTTGGTGGATAGAGGTTATGGTTCCGATGGGTTGGTGGATAGAGGTTATGGTTTCGATGGGTTGGTGGATAGAGGATATGGTTCCGATGGGTTGGTGGATAGTGTTTATGAGTCCGATGGGTTGGTGGATATAAGTTATGGTTCCGATGGGTTGGTGGATAGAGTTTATGGTTCCCGATGGGTTGGTGGATAGAAGTTATGGTTCCGATGGGTTGGTGGATAGAGTTTATGGTTCCGATGGATTACTGGACAGAGTTTATGAGTCCGATGGGTTGGTGGATAGAGTTTATGGTTCCGATGGTTTGGTAGATCGAGTTTATGGTTCCCGATGGGTTGGTGGATAGAGGTTATGGTTCCGATGGGTTGGTGGATAGAGGTTATGGTTTCGATGGGTTGGTGGATAGAGGATATGGTTCCGATGGGTTGGTGGATAGTGTTTATGAGTCCGATGGGTTGGTGGATATAAGTTATGGTTCCGATGGGTTGGTGGATAGAGTTTATGGTTCCCGATGGGTTGGTGGATAGAGGTTATGGTTCCGATGGGTTGGTGGATAGAGGATATGGTTCCGATGGGTTGGCTGATAGAGGTTATGAGTCCGATGGGTTGGTGGATAGAAGTTATGGTTCCGATTGGTTGGTGGATAGAGTTTATGGTTCCGATGTGTTGGTAGATAGAGGTTTTGGTTCCGATGGATTACTGGACAGAGTTTATGAGTCCGATGGGTTGGTGGATAGAGTTTATGGTTCCGATGGTTTGATAGATAGAGTTTATGGTTCCCGATGGGTTGGTGGATAGAGGTTATGGTTCCGATGGGTTGGTGGATAGAGGTTATGGTTTCGATGGGTTGGTGGATAGAGGATATGGTTCCGAAGGGTTGGTGGATAGTGTTTATGAGTCCGATGGGTTGGTGGATATAAGTTATTGTTCCGATGGGTTGGTGGATAGAGTTTATGGTTCCCGATGGGTTGGTGGATAGAGGTTATGGTTCCGATGGGTTGGTGGATAGAGGATATGGTTCCGATGGGTTGGCTGATAGAGTTTATGAGTCCGATGGGTTGGTGGATATGAGTTATGGTTCCGATGGGTTGGTGGATAGAGTTTATGAGTCCGATGGGTTGGTGGATAGAAGTTATGGTTCCGATGGGTTGGTTGGACAGAGTTTAGGAGTCCGATGGGTTGGTGGATAGAGTTTATGGTTCCGATGGGTTGGTGGATAGAGTTTATGGTTCCGATTGGTTGGTGGATAGAGTTTATGAGTCCGATGGGTTGGTGGATAGAGGTTATGGTTCCGATTGGTTGGTGGATAGAGTTTATGGTTCCGATGGGTTGCTGGATAGAGTTTAGGGTTCCGATGTGTTGGTGGATAGAGTTTATGGTTCCCATGGGTTGGTGGATAGAGTTTATGGTTCCGATGGGTTAGTGGATAGAGTTTATGGTTCCGATGGGTTGGTGGATAGAGTTTATGGTTCCGATGTGTTGGTGGATAGAGTTTATGGTTCCGATGGGTTACTGGATAGAGTTTAGGGTTCCGATGGGTAGGTGGATAGAGTTTATGGTTCCGATGGGTTAGTGGATAGAGGTTATGGTTCCGATGGGTTGGTGGATAGAGGATATGGTTCCGATGGGTTGGCTGATAGAGTTTAAGAGTCCGATGGGTTGGTGGATATGAGTTATGGTTCCGATGGGTTGGTGGATAGAGTTTATGAGTCCGATGGGTTGGTGGATAGAAGTTATGGTTCCGATGGGTTGGTTGGACAGAGTTTAGGGTTCCGATAGTTTGGTGAATAGACTTTATGGTTCCGATGGGATGGTGAAAAAACTTTATGGTTCTGATGGGTTGGTTGATAGAGTTTATAGTTCCGATGGGTTACTGGATAGAGTTTAGGGTTCCGATGGGTTGGTGGATAGAGTTTATGGTTCCGATGGGTTAGTGGATAGAGTTTATGGTACCGATGGATTGGTGGATAGAGTTTATGGTTCTGATGGGTTGGTTGATAGAGTTTATGGTTCCGATGGGTTACTGGATAGAGTTTAGGGTTCCGATGGGTAGGTGGATAGAGTTTATGGTTCCGATGGGTTAGTGGATAGAGTTTATGGTTCCGATGGGTTGGTGGATAGAGTTTATGGTTCTGATGGGTTGGTGGATAGAGTTTATAGTTCCGATGGGTTGGTGGATAGAGCTCTACCTATAAAATAAGTAGAAATAATATAATTTATTAATAATGTATTCATAATAACGGTAATACCAGATACACTTTGAGACACCGACCGACTGTGGGATATATTCCATGTAACAATTTATTACTAACTTATTCTGAAGTTTTCGATAATTGTGTTCCAAGTAATTTGGTTCCAACATCTCCGTTAAGCCACTAATATTTGAGTTCCAGTAGATTCCAGGTTTGTGTTTCCAGATTTCCTGTTTTCTCAGACTAAGACGAATATCTGATAAGGAACAAATCATGTCGGTTCATTACAGTCCAGAGTCGAGGTTATCATATCGGATCGGCGATACTAAAAGATTTCAAGTTATCTGTTTTATAATTTAGGCGGTTGTTTGATTTGGTTCAGAGCCTGACAGTTTACTGGTTTACGATTCCGAGATCAGGAGATATTCGTATTTCCATCTATAAAAGAGAAAACTTATAAAATAATTATTAAACTTTAACTTGAATGTATATTTACCATAATATAATAGAAATTGCACTAAATTTTATATATTTAATATAGTGGATGGTAGGTCGGACACGAATAGCTATAAAATGCTAGTAGAAATTGTGTGTCCGGCCCTGACTGGCACTATAAGTTAAAAATAAGTATGAAATATTATCCTTACCATTCTTGCTAAATAACATTATTATGGGATATATTCCCATCATACCCAATAAATTATTTATCTCTGGTTGGTAACAAAATTATACACTGAAAATTGTATATAATTATTTTTATATTTAGACTAAATCATCTAAATTATGTACAGCTGTAGTCAGGATATCAGCTATTTGACCCTGATTTGTGTCTCTCAGACATTGACAGAATGTAAGAAAATCGTTGAATGACCTTCTAATTATCGCGTTGACCAGTTCATCATTCTTTGCCACTGTGGATTCTTTACTATTGATTGATTCAGCTATAGAATCCCTAAACACTTGTTTCCTACAAAGTAATTTTATTACCAAGTTTGGTTCGATTCTATTAACTAAAACAAACTTATATTTAGTTAGTATCAACGGAAACTTTTTATCATCATCTGTCGTTTTATCCTCTAAAATATTTACAATATGAGTTTGATATGTTTCCTTTAATCCTTCAATAAATATTCCGTAATTATTTTCTGTACCCCATTTTATTGCCTCCAATAAAGTCTTTATTTTACTGAATACATTTGGTTTCGAGTTAATTATAGATAAAACATCCCGAGACAAAGTTAGCTTAGCTTCTAAGAAAATTATAAGTTCTAATATTTCTAGTTTATCTAGAAGTTCATTCTCCTTAGACGTTATTTTCTTCCAATGTGAACTTAAATCACCTGTATATTTTTCTTTTATTAAGTTGCTTTCCATATGTTTATGAAACTTACATTTGACTTTATTATCTGAAATATTTTCATCGATTTTAATAAAATGGAAACAAATTTCTTCCCTACAGTTAATTTCATTGTGCTGTTCGCATTTTGAATTACATTGACATTTTATCTGAAAACTAAACGAAATGTTTTTTATTCGAATTTGTTTAAGGAATTCCTGCAATGAATTATTAAGATAACACTTCACTTTATTGACCAGCTGTGGATCCGGTCTCCTTTTCCTTCCAGTTGATTCGCTTTCTGTATCAACCTCTTCAGTTCTAATGATCTGAACTTTGACCCGATGCAACGAATTAGCAGATCTTTCCAAGATAATTTCATGATTACAGTCTAAAAATATCTGAGCAACTCTGTGGTATAGTTTAGGTTGAATTACACCATCGCCTACAATGTAGGACAAATCTATAGTTCTCTTAATTAAACGGTAGTACAAACTTTCTGGTAAGAAACTATCGAATATTATATAAAATTCCAAGCTGGAATATTTTGGTACAAACGGATTTATATTTACTGGTTTCAGTCTGCACGGAACGTAATAGGATCGCTTTATATTTTGGTTTAAAGTTCCTTTAATCTGAGGCAAAACTCTTTCAGATAGTAAATCAAAACGTTCTAGAATATTCAACATAAATTGTTTTTTATCAAGAACGCCTTCCCACAGATAATCAAGGAGTTCTTCATGTAATATACCATTGTCGTCCAGATCCTTCCAGAAAGTAAAGTGTTGTTTCTTTATTTTGTCTTTTACAGTTATTATTTTGGTAAACATTCCACTCAACCATTCTGGGCTCATTATAACAGTGTCTCTTAGAGATTCATCATCAAAGTAAATTATTGTACCCAAATCGTGGTAAAATTCTAACATTGTTTTCAAACCAATGTCATTCATTTCTACATCAATAGCATTTAACTTTACTTTTAATTCGTCAATGTTAATATAAACTTTACCATCCTTTATAAATTGAGTCACAAGTTGTTCAAATTTTAAATATTGTAGAGGTATTTCCTCTTTGAACCTAATCATTTCCTTGGCAATATCTTGCTGCAAATTCTCCAGTTCTTCAGCGCTATCACTCACAATTTCTTTATTATTTTCCAATGCATAAAATTCCTTTACTAAATTACTTGTAAGGTGAGTTTTATCTATATAGTTGTTAATGGATTTAAAAACATTAGTTGCTAAAGTTGATTGAGTTCTAGAATCAGCATCTAAACTACCTTTATGAGTTCCGACTATAAATACTGGTGGGCCGGCAACATTTGATGTTTTTTCATCAAAATTCGCACCAAATGAGTAAATACTCCTTAACCAAAAATCTATAAATTCAATATTGGTCATCTCGCCATAAACTTTTATGTTGGTGTCATCAGCTCTAACAATAACATCAGCTGTTTTGTCGAGATCTTGTGTCAAATCAAATACAATTATGTAAATAGCACGTCTACTCAAAAATATCTGATGGGTTGTATAATAAATACATTGGCCTCCAAAATCGACTATCTGTAGAGAAAAGCGACTGTCTTCCTCATTAAATTTAGCCAGAATATCTTGAGGTTTACCAGATGTTAGTATATCTTCTACTCCTTTAGATATGTTTGCAGGGATTTGTGTTTCAGAAGAATCATGTTTGGATTGAATATATCCTGTACCTTCTGTATGTCTACCAATGTTTCCCTCTGTGACCCTGACTTTACCTTCATTACTGATCTGTTCTTTATTGCGTGTAATTTTGGAAACTAACCTCCTCCACAAACTAACGGTTGGAACTTTATCAGCACTTCCACTTGCAACTGTAATAGGAATCTCTGTAGGTTTAGCATTAGCTGCTGATGAAGAGGTTGAAACTATGGGAGACGCACTTCCAACAACCTTTCCAGAAGTTCCAGAATCATCACTTTTATTATCTGCAACTTGTTTACTTTCTAGAACAGTTT
Source organism: Nemertoderma westbladi (assembly GCA_032718475.1). Taxonomy (NCBI): domain Eukaryota; kingdom Metazoa; phylum Xenacoelomorpha; order Nemertodermatida; family Nemertodermatidae; genus Nemertoderma; species Nemertoderma westbladi. The sequence continues at coordinate 22,618 of JAUCBJ010007560.1, forward strand.
TTGCTATTTGTTTAGTAACAAAGTCATTGACATCTTTCTCCAAGTTTTCTTTATCTTTATCTCGTAAGTTGGTCCAATCTGTGTTTTGATCGGTATTTATAATACAGTTAGCAGATGAGTCAATACCATCTGTTATTTGTTCATTAATATCAAACGGTTGACCAATAAGGGCCTTCTTCAAACTTGTTTTACCAGCCCTCTCTTGTCCCACTAACATTAACCGGGTTTTCAGTATCCATGTAGTCCCTTTAGAAAGAGCTGCTTTATATGCAGCCAATGCTTCTGGGCCTCTCGCCAGTATCTCTATCGGCAGTTTTTGTTCTTTTATATAATTAATTAAAATTTTTGGAAGTTTCAGTGTATTTAATCCACTTATATTCATAATCATAAGTCCCATGTCTCTGAATTTATTAACAATTTCTATTGTTGAAACTTCATTTAAACCCCAAATACTAACCAGATTCTGGTTTGTTAACTCAGAAATATCTGCATCCAGTTTAAAGTAAAGTTCTTTCTCTTTATCTGAAAGAACATCAACAGTAGATATAATTATATTAGTTATCTTACCCTGGAGTGGTTTATTTATGGGACCAACCCATCCAATATACTCAACAATTTCCTTTAATTCTTCAGCTTTCTCCAATATACTTTCCACCTGTTTGATACTTTTCTTTGTTTCAGTTTGACCTTCACGGAACGTATCAATTACTGTAATTGTGCCGCCATTATCTCCTGTATAAAGGAAAATTATCATTAAGCTGTCTTTCCACTGAGTTGACATCCAATATTACGATGAAAAATTCTGGGTTGGAGCAAGTTAAATATTATTAATCAAATTACAAATATAATTATAAATATAATTCGTTAGGGTCTCCAATATGCACCTACGGTCCCTATACGTTTCCCTGCCTATGTCTTCTGTTTTTTGGTTACAACATTTATTCTGTTTTTAGTGCAATTTTCAACCGATATAAAGTCGTACGTTACGTTAAGTCAATTCTGCAATTTATATTAGAATTTGTACTTTAGTGATAATGATAGCGCTGAGCTACCGATATATATTTGTAATAATATTTGACATTTGATTAATAATATTTAACTTGCTCCAACCCAGAATTTTTAATCGAATATAACTGACATCTCAAACTTTCTTATAGTTAATCCAAAATTACGTATTATAGCAAGGATAAACGGACAATAGGCGGGACAATAGGCGGGGCAATAGGCGGGACAATAGGCGGGACAATAGGCGGGACAATAGGCGGGACAATAGGCGGGAAAATAGGCGGGACAATAGGCGGGACAATAGACGGGACAATAGGCGGGTCAATAGGCGGGACAATAGGCGGGACAACAGGCGGGACAATAGGCGGGACAATAGGTGGGACAATAGGCGGGACAATAGGATGGTTAAAATTATAAAAATAAGTTTTTTGCATTATTTCTGAACCGAAGTATGAAGCTAAAATACAATATCTCACTGACACTGTATACTATTAATATAAACAACTACTGTACCCGCGATACTGTATACTGTTAATATAAACAACTACCCGCGATACTGTATACTGTTAATATAAACATCTACCCGCGATACTGTATACTGTTAATATAAACAACTACCCGCGATACTGTATACTGTTAATATAAACAACTACCTGCGATACTGTATACTGTTAATATAAACAACTACCCGCGATACTGTATACTGTTAATATAAACAACTACCCGCGATACTGTATACTGTTAATATAAACAACTACCCGCGATACTGTATACTGTTAATATAAACAACTACTGTACCCGCGATACTGTATACTGTTAATATAAACAACTACCCGCGATACTGTATACTGTTAATATAAACAACTACCCGCGATACTGTATACTGTTAATATAAACAACTACCCGCGATACTGTATACTGTTAATATAAACAACTACCCGCGATACTGTTAATATAAACAACTACCCGCGATACTGTATACTGTTAATATAAACAACTACCCGCGATACTGTATACTGTTAATATAAACAACTACCCGCGATACTGTATATTGGTAATATAAACAACTACCCGCGATACTGTATACTGTTAATATAAACAACTACCCGCGATACTGTATACTGTTAATATAAACAACTACCCACGATACTGTATACTGTTAATATAAACAACTACCCGCGATACTGTATACTGTTAATATAAACAACTACCCGCGATACTGTATACTGTTAATATAAACAACTACCCGCGATACTGTATATTGGTAATATAAACAACTACCCGCGATACTGTATACTGTTAATATAAACAACTACCCGCGATACTGTATACTGTTAATATAAACAACTACCCGCGATACTGTATACTGTTATTATAAACAACTACCCGCGATACTGTATACTGTTAATATAAACAACTACCCGCGATACTGTATACTGTTAATATAAACAACTACCCGCGATACTGTATACTGTTAATATAAACAACTACCCGCGATACTGTATATTGGTAATATAAACAACTACCCGCGATACTGTATACTGTTAATATAAACAACTACCCGCGATACTGTATACTGTTAATATAAACAACTACCCACGATACTGTATACTGTTAATATAAACAACTACCCGCGATACTGTATACTGTTAATATAAACAACTACACGCGATACTGTATACTGTTAATATAAACAACTACCCGCGATACTGTATACTGTTAATATAAACAACTACCCACGATACTGTATATTGTTAATATAAACAACTATCCGCGATACTGTATACTGTTAGAGTTTACTGTTGGAGTTCCGGGATGCGCTGGCGATCTGGTACGGCCGCCCCCTGGCGGCGGTGCCGAGTCGGTGCGATGGGTGCGGGGCCGCCATCGATTTAAACCACGGTTTAAATTGTAAAAAAGGCGGCCTCGTAATCCAAAGACACAACGAGCTCCGGGATGTGGTCGGTGATCTCGCGGCGCGCGCGTTTGGGCCCCGGAACGTCACCCTCGAGCCGGTGGTCCGCGAACAGCAGGGAGTAGACGGAGCAGCAGGTCTCCGTTGTGATGTGGGGATTCGGGGTGCGCTAAACCCGCAGACCCAGGCGTTGATCGATATTCGGGTTGTAAACCTTGACGCCGGGTCATATGCGGGTCGCACCCCAATGTCTGTCCTGGAGTCGGCCGAGGACCGAAAGAAGAGGCTGTACGCGGACGCAGTGACGGCCCGACGGGGCGACTTCTCGCCGTTCGTCGCCTCATGCGACGGAGTTCTCGCGCCGCAAGCGAACCATCTTCTCCGTGTGGTGGCAGACCGGCTGCACCGATCGTGGGGGCGGCCCTATAGCGTCACAATGGGCTGGATCCGTACGCGGGTTCAGTTGGCCATTATTAGAGGGGCCACCCACTGTCTGCGGGGCTCCCGCACCAAGTGGAGAAGCGCTCGGGGGCCGGATGATGGCGCAGGGCTGCCAGAAAGCTGGCAACCGGTGTAGTACTGTGGTACAATGTAGGTGTAAAATAATATATAAACATAAAAACAATCAATTCAATTTATATTTACTGTGTTTGGTGGTGGTGCAGTTTTAACTGTTTGTTGTTTAAGTTTTTAAATTTCCCGCGTTTATATTACATTTGTTCAAAAATCGTTATTAAAAAAAAAGTTAATATAAACAACTACCCGCGATACTGTATACTGTTAATATAAACAACTACCCACGATACTGTATACTGTTAATATAAACAACTACCCGCGATACTGTATACTGTTAATATAAACAACTACTGTACCCGCGATACTGTATACTGTTAATATAAACAACTACCCGCGATACTGTATACTGTTAATATAAACAACTACCCGCGATACTGTATACTGTTAATATAAACAACTACCCGCGATACTGTATACTGTTAATATAAACAACTACCCGCGATACTGTATACTGTTAATATAAACAACTACCCACGATACTGTATACTGTTAATATAAACAACTACCCGCGATACTGTATACTGTTAATATAAACCACTACACGCGATACTGTATACTGTTAATATAAACAACTACCCGCGATACTGTATACTGTTATTATAAACAACTACCCGCGATACTGTATACTGTTAGTATAAACAACTACCCGCAATACTGTATACTGTTAATATAAACAACTACCCGCGATACTGTATACTGTTAATATAAACAACTACCCACGATACTGTATACTGTTAATATAAACAACTACCCGCGATACTGTATACTGTTAATATAAACAACTACACGCGATACTGTATACTGTTAATATAAACAACTACACGCGATACTGTATACTGTTAATATAAACAACTACCCGCGATACTGTATACTGTTAATATAAACAACTACCCGCGATACTGTATACTGTTAATATAAACAACTACCCACGATACTGTATACTGTTAATATAAACAACTACCCGCGATACTGTATACTGTTAATATAAACAACTACCCGCGATACTGTATACTGTTAATATAAACAACTACCCACGATACTGTATACTGTTAATATAAACAACTACCCGCGATACTGTATACTGTTAATATAAACAACTGCCCGCGATACTGTATACTGTTACTATAAACAACTACCTGCGATACTGTATACTGTTAATATAAACAACTACCCGCGATACTGTATACTGTTAATATAAACAACTACACGCGATACTGTGTACTGTTAATATAAACAACTACACGCGATACTGTATACTGTTAATATAAACAACTACCCGCGATACTGTATACTGTTAATATAAACAACTACCCACGATACTGTATACTGTTAATATAAACAACTACCCGCGAGATGTGATCGATAATAGTCTCCAACAGTCCGCCAGCTCCAACAGTAGCACCCAAACCTACAGATGATACTTAATGTTTTATACGATTTGTACCAATAGTCTCCAAAGCGATAAAAACAATCCTTGATCAGATTGGATTGCACACATATAAATTCGAACGTAGGTAGACTCGGTCAAATATATTGGACTAGACGAACTACCAATTTACTCTTCGGTCTAACAGCAGTCAATAGTGCTGGTTTACAAGGCTGAGATAACTCCCTCTTGAAATGACTCCCCAGTCGTTTAAGCCTAGGTTGAGAACACTCTCCACTCCCAGTTATCATAGTCTAGGCTTAGAACACTCCCCTTAGGCTGAGATGACTCCACTTAGGCTGAGATGACTCCCTTTAGGGTGAGATGACTCCCCTTAGGCTGAGATGACTCCCCTTAGGCTGAGATGACTCCCCTTAGGCTGAGATGACTCCCCTTAGGCTGAGATGACTCCCCTTAGGCTGAAATGACTCCCCTTAAGCTGAGATGACTCCCCTTATGCTGAGATGACTCCCCTTAGGCTGAGATGACTCCCCTTAGGCTGAGATGACTCCCCTTAGGCTGAGATGACTCCCCTAATTGAGTTATAATTCATATCCGTACCTGTGCTATTTTCGTATATTGCAAAAATTAAACTGTTACCTAAACTGTTACTACAAAATGTTACCTATTGTTACATATGAGTTCTCGTTCATTGTTTTGGTTAGAAAAGCCCGCCACTGTAACCTGCTCCTTTCCGTTAATTAAGAAATCTAGGAAGAAAACTGGGGGTGTTCTCCGCCTAGGCTGAAAAGACTGGGGAGTCATATTTGGTGGGGAGTTATCTCAGTCTGTTACATCGGACGAACTACCAATTAAAAATTTTTTTACAAAGTTTAAGTTGACTCGATATGAAACTGTTTCGAAAATTTCTACAAATTTGCTCCGATTTAAAGAGGGTTGGGAAAGAAGGTTAAACTCATGCATGCAATATGTAAAATAGACTGTAATGCCTGAACTGACCATAATTACATTGGGAAACTTAAACGAAAACATGTAAAGCGCCACAACGAACATTATTTATGGAGAGTGTTAGAGTTTTTACTGACAGTGTTGGTGGTGGGCTTAAAATTTGAATGTAAATAATGGTAATTGGTAAATAAAAAGTATCGATTTACAGTTATATGCGGTCTTATAATGGCTATAAACGTAGTGGAATAACACAACACTGTATCGACAATGGCCACTTATTCGACGAATATAACGTGTCAGTTCTAGACTCCCATATATAGATCCAACCGATTTGGCAACTCACGAAACTATTCAAATACGAACTAATTTATATACATATATTTTTATAATAATTTATTTTACCAGGAATAAAACGACATTAAAAATTGTACTTTCTTTGATGAGTGTCATTTATATACTGTACTTATATGAACTTACATTACTATTTTTCCACACTCACTGTTCTGTACACTCGTAATTTTTGAAAAAGACACTTATTATGCTATAAACAGTACAATAATTCCACACTTATTGTAACATGAGAAAACCTACCAAATCCAATGATACATTTCTCTGTTTGTGGGAAAGTATGTTTGTTTGTGGTGGTGGGAAATTTCAATAATATAAACAACTACCCACGATACTGTATACTGTTAATATAAACAACTACCCGCGATACTATATACTGTTAATATAAACAACTACCCGCGATACTGTATACTGTTAATATAAACAACTACCCGCGAGATGTGATCGATAATAGTCTCCAACAGTCCGCCAGCTCCAACAGTAGCACCCAAACCTACAGATGATACTTAATGTTTTATACGATTTGTACCAATAGTCTCCAAAGCGATAAAAACAATCCTTGATCAGATTGGATTGCACACATATAAATTCGAACGTAGGTAGACTCGGTCAAATATATTGGACTAGACGAACTACCAATTTACTCTTCGGTCTAACAGCAGTCAATAGTGCTGGTTTACAAGGCTGAGATAACTCCCTCTTGAAATGACTCCCCAGTCGTTTAAGCCTAGGTTGAGAACACTCTCCACTCCCAGTTATCATAGTCTAGGCTTAGAACACTCCCCTTAGGCTGAGATGACTCCACTTAGGCTGAGATGACTCCCTTTAGGGTGAGATGACTCCCCTTAGGCTGAGATGACTCCCCTTAGGCTGAGATGACTCCCCTTAGGCTGAGATGACTCCCCTTAGGCTGAGATGACTCCCCTTAGGCTGAAATGACTCCCCTTAAGCTGAGATGACTCCCCTTAGGCTGAGATGACTCCCCTTAGGCTGAGATGACTCCCCTTAGGCTGAGATGACTCCCCTTAGGCTGAGATGACTCCCCTAATTGAGTTATAATTCATATCCGTACCTGTGCTATTTTCGTATATTGCAAAAATTAAACTGTTACCTAAACTGTTACTACAAAATGTTACCTATTGTTACATATGAGTTCTCGTTCATTGTTTTGGTTAGAAAAGCCCGCCACTGTAACCTGCTCCTTTCCGTTAATTAAGAAATCTAGGAAGAAAACTGGGGGTGTTCTCCGCCTAGGCTGAAAAGACTGGGGAGTCATATTTGGTGGGGAGTTATCTCAGTCTGTTACATCGGACGAACTACCAATTAAAAATTTTTTTACAAAGTTTAAGTTGACTCGATATGAAACTGTTTCGAAAATTTCTACAAATTTGCTCCGATTTAAAGAGGGTTGGGAAAGAAGGTTAAACTCATGCATGCAATATGTAAAATAGACTGTAATGCCTGAACTGACCATAATTACATTGGGAAACTTAAACGAAAACATGTAAAGCGCCACAACGAACATTATTTATGGAGAGTGTTAGAGTTTTTACTGACAGTGTTGGTGGTGGGCTTAAAATTTGAATGTAAATAATGGTAATTGGTAAATAAAAAGTATCGATTTACAGTTATATGCGGTCTTATAATGGCTATAAACGTAGTGGAATAACACAACACTGTATCGACAATGGCCACTTATTCGACGAATATAACGTGTCAGTTCTAGACTCCC
>JAUCBJ010007562.1:0-109018 GCA_032718475.1 Nemertoderma westbladi
TTTGGTGCTGCCGGCCGTGACGTGAAGTGTGCCGGTATCGACTGCGGGATGCGCGGATGTGCGACACATTTGGGGCGTTTATCGCCCGAGAAGGGTGGGGTCGTGTTTAGCGGATCGATAACGCCGTGTGACTGCCTATCAATGTTTGCGTTTAACCGCGGGAAGTATGCAAGGTTTCTACACACATTGTTACACTGTGTGTATCAATGTATATGCATAGCGCACCAGATTGGGGGATAATGTGGCAAACACCGCGATAAACAACAGAAGCATTTCTAGTTTATATTTATATAGAAACCGTCGCTGTGTTGGTACGGCCATTTTATTTGTGACTTTCCGTCTCCGGACTTTTCGTCCCGGACTTTTTATCCTGGATTTTAAATTCCCAGACTTTTCGTGCGGGCCTGAGGACCTACTAAATGCAATATTTATACAATATAATATAAGGGAACTTCCGACTTCCAGTACCTTGGATCATGGATAGAGAGTAGCAAAAAGGACATAGAAGTTAGGAAAGCAACTACTACTACTACTACTAGGATCGGCATGCTGCATTGCAGCTGCATTTCTAAGAATGCTGTGCCGGCTTGTCGACAAAATTGCGCCGCCACAACTCCCTATCACCCATGACATTTGCTAGATCATCCGCATCTTCAAGGCCAGAGTGTCCCTTAAGATGCGTCTCAAGAAAGTCATGGGCTGTCCACCATGCTTATTAACTCCATGAGGATGCCAAAGTACAAGATTATGCATTGGCTGGTCCTCACGGCGAAAGCAATGTCCTGCAAAGCGGAGGCGATTTTGTTCTAGTGTCAAGCTTGGGAGAACCAATGAGACACCTCCAATGTTATATAGCGTCTGGTTGGAGATGTGTGCATTGTACTTGACACAATGAGTCATTCTCAACCATTCTTGTGAATGTGCCATCCAGAGATTTGGTGTCCTCAGCAGTTAGAGCCCAGCATGGACTCCCATAGAGGAGTACTGGAACTACTGCTGCTATAAATAATCGGACCTCAAGTTTCCGATTAATTCTCGGTGACTTCCAAATCCTATTCCTATTCAAGGAAAGCCTATTCAAGGTTGCCCATGCCTTTCCCTTACGTATTCGAAGGTCCTCACCTGACTTCCGGATCCATGATCCCAGGTAACAGAAGTCGTCCACATGCTCAAGCATACCATCATTTGAGCTTATGCTCATCCGATCAGAGACTTGCTGAGGACTTTCAAAGTAAACTGTCAAAATTTGCAGCATGTTCTAATGAGCCGAGGAGCCGTTGGGCTCTCCCTCCAGTGATTCTGAGAGTACTCCTAAGTCATCAGCAAAGTCTAGATCAGTTAGATACTTGGCAGGATTTCCTCGACTTCTGGAGCCAGTAGGTGGAGTTACCATCACACCATCATCATTATGATGATCTAAGGACATGCGTAGAACATAGTCAACCACAATTATGAACAAGAATGGTGCAAGAGTGTCTCCCTGGAGGACGCCCCATAACACATCAAATGGTTCTGTGTCACCGTCAACAGTAGACACAAATGTTGTCGAACCATCGTATACTGATCTGATTGCTGCAATAATTTCATCAGGAATCCCATATAATGAAAGTATGCTGAACATAAGTGAGCGAGATACTGAATCAAAGGCCTTGAAGAAATCAACAAAGATAACAGCCAGATGCCTGTCTTTCTTTTTTGATAACTCTTCAATTATCCTTCTAAGTGCCAAAATGGGCTCCATGGTCCCACGACCTTTACGGAACCCATTCTGATTTCCACGGAGCAGTCTATCAATGGGATCCCTGATGCGATTTAATAGAATTCTATTGTATAGCTTTGCAGCAATCGAGATCAATGAGATTCCCCGAAAGAACCATAGAGTGTTAGGTTGCCCTTCTTGGGAACTGGCACCAACTTATTTGTTTTCATTTCTTTTGGGACTCTTGTTGTTTGGTACATGTCTACTATGATGGGATAGATGAGCTTTAAACACTCAGGTATTTTAAAGACCTCAGGGGGAACACCATCTACTCCACTGGCACGATTGGTCTTAATGCTCTTTGCAGCAGCCTTCACTTCTGCAAAGGAGATATCGCCAATGGGAATATCTGGGAGTACAGACTCAGACACGTTTACTTCTATAAAGTTATCAGGCAATACCCTGTCATTATTGAGGAGCTTTTCAAAGTGGGCCTTCCAACCATTGAGGCGATCGGCTGGTAAACAATCACAATTAAAATATAAATATAAATTTTAATAAACACCGTACGAGTAAAATAATATTCCATTAAAATAAGTCATTAAAATGTACAGTATATCAGAAAAAGTTAGTTTATTTTATAGTTAAGTTATTTTATTTTGCGTGTTCGGAGAGGGCGGAGGTGCGGAAGGAACAAGATAAAGCGTGGTACTTTTCTAGGCAGGGTAGGTTGCAGAAACGGCAAACACAGGAATTTGAGCGGTCATGGAAGGGGCGAGGGTGCAGGGTAGGTTGCAGAAACGGCAAACACAGGAATTGGAGCTGTCATGGAAGGGGCGAGGGCGAGGGGTGAGCAGATCTTATGGTGGAATCCATGGCAGGTGGCTCTAGTAAACACAGGAATTGGAGCGGTCATGGAAGGGGCGAGGGTTTGAGCAGATCTTATGGTGGAATCCATGGCAGGTGGCTCTAGTAAACACAGGAATTGGAGCGGTCATGGAAGGGGCGAGGATTTGACCAGATCTTATGGTGGAATCCATGGCAGGTGGCTCTAGTAAACACAGGAATTGGAGCGGTCATGGAAGGGGCAGGGTTTGAGCAGATCTTATGGTGGAATCCATGGCAGGTGGCTCTTGTAAACAGAGGAATTGGAGCGGTCATGGAAGGGGTGAGGGTTTGAGCAGATCTTATGGTGGAATCCAGGGCAGGTGGCTCTAGTAAACACAGGAATTGAAGCGCTCATGGAAGGGGCGAGGGTTTGAGCAGATCTTATGGTGGAATCCATGGCAGGTGGCTCTAGTAAACACAGGAATTGGAGCGGTCATTGAAGGAGCGAGGGTTTGAGCAGATCTTATGGTGGAATCCATGGCAGGTGGCTCTAGTAAACACAGGAATTGGAGCGGTCATGGAAGGGGCGAGGATTTGAGCAGATCTTATGGTGGAATCCATGGCAGGTGGCTCTAGTAAACACAGGAATTGGAGCGGTCATGGAACCTTGGGTACGGCTTCCGTAAGGGCCGATCAATGTCAGTGGAACCTTGGGTACGGCCTCCGTAAGGGCCGATCAATGTCAGTGGAACCTTGGGTTATGGCTTCCGTAAGGGCCGATCAATGTTAGTGGAACCTTGGGTACGGCTTCAGTAAGGGCCAATCAATGTCAGTGGAACCTTGGGTAAGGCTTCCGTAAGGGCCGATCAATCTCAGTGGAACCTTGGGTATGGCTTCCGTAAGGGCCGATCAATGTCAGTGGAACCTTGGGTACGGCCTCCGTAAGGGCCGATCAATGTCAGTGGAACCTTGGGTTATGGCTTCCGTAAGGGCCGATCAATGTTAGTGGAACCTTGGGTACGGCTTCAGTAAGGGCCAATCAATGTCAGTGGAACCTTGGGTAAGGCTTCCGTAAGGGCCGATCAATCTCAGTGGAACCTTGGGTATGGCTTCCGTAAGGGCCGATCAATGTCAGTGGAACCTTGGGTACGTCTTCCATAAGGGCCGATCAATGTCAGTGGAACCTTGGGTACGTCTTCCATAAGGGCCAATCAAAGTCAGTGGAACCTTGGGTACAGCTTCCGTGAGGGCCAATCAATGTCAGTGGAACCTTGGGTATGGCTTCCGTAAGGGCCGATCAATGTGAGTGGAACCTTGGGTATGGCTTCCGTAAGGGCCAATCAATGTCAATGGAACCTTGGGTACGGCTTCCGTAAGGGCCGATCAATGTGAGTGGAACCTTGGGTATGGCTTCCGTAAGGGCCAATCAATGTCAGTGGAACCTTGGGTAAGGCTTCCGTAAGGGCCGATCAATGTCAGTGGAACCTTGGGTAAGGCTTCCGTAAGGGCCGATCAATGTCAGTGGAACCTTGGTTATGACTTCCGTAAGGGCCGATCAATGTGAGTGGAACCTTGGGTAAGGCTTCCGTAAGGGCCAATCAATGTCAGTGCAACCTTGGGTAAGGCTTCCGTAAGGGCCGATCAATGTCAGTGGAACCTTGGGTAAGGCTTCCGTAAGGGCCGATCAATGTCAGTGGAACCTTGGGTAAGGCTTCCGTAAGGGCCGATCAATGTCAGTGGAACCTTGGGTAAGGCTTCCGTAAGGGCCGATCAATGTCAGTGGAACCTTGGGTAAGGCTTCCGTAAGGGCCGATCAATGTCAGTGGAACCTTGGGTACGGCTTCCGTAAGGGCCGATCAATGTCAGTGGAACCTTGGGTATGACTTCCGTAAGGGCCGATCAATGTCAGTGGAACCTTGGTTATGACTTCCGTAAGGGCCGCTCAATGCAGTGGAACCTTGGTTATGACTTCCGTAAGGGCCGATCAAAGTCAGTGGAACCTTGGGTACGGCTTCCGTAAGGGCCGATCAATGTCAGTGGAACCTTGGGTAAGGCTTCCGTAAGGGCCGATCAATGTCAGTGGAACCTTGGGTACAGCTTCCATAAGGGCCAATCAATGTCAGTGGAACCTTGGGTACGGCGTCCGTAAGGGCCGATCAATGTGAGTGGAACCTTGGGTATGACTTCCGTAAGGGCCGCTCAATGCAGTGGAACCTTGGTTATGACTTCCGTAAGGGCCGATCAATGCAGTGGAACCTTGGTTATGACTTCCGTAAGGGCCGATCAATGTCAGTGGAACCTTGGGTACGGCGTCCGTAAGGGCCGATCAATGTGAGTGGAACCTTGGGTATGACTTCCGTAAGGGCCGCTCAATGCAGTGGAACCTTGGTTATGACTTCCGTAAGGGCCGCTCAATGCAGTGGAACCTTGGTTATGACTTCCGTAAGGGCCGATCAATGTCAGTGGAACCTTGGGTACGGCTTCCGTAAGGGCCGATCAATGTCAGTGGAACCTTGGGTACGGCTTCCGTAAGGGCCGATCAATGTCAGTGGAACCTTGGGTAAGGCTTCCGTAAGGGCCGATCAATGTCAGTGGAACCTTGGGTAAGGCTTCCGTAAGGGCCAATCAATGTCAGTGGAACCTTGGGTAAGGCTTCCGTAAGGGCCGATCAATGTCAGTGGAACCTTGGGTACGGCTTCCGTAAGGGCCGATCAATGTCAGTGGAACCTTGGGTAAGGCTTCCGTAAGGGCCGATCAATGTCAGTGGAACCTTGGGTAAGGCTTCCGTAAGGGCCAATCAATGTCAGTGGAACCTTGGGTACGGCTTCCGTAAGGGCCAATCAATGTCAGTGGAACCTTGGGTAAGGCTTCCGTAAGGGCCGATCAATGTCAGTGGAACCTTGGGTAAGGCTTCCGTAAGGGCCAATCAATGTCAGTGGAACCTTGGGTAAGGCTTCCGTAAGGGCCAATCAATGTCAGTGGAACCTTGGGTAAGGCTTCCGTAAGGGCCAATCAATGTCAGTGGAACCTTGGGTAAGGCTTCCGTAAGGGCCGATCAATGTCAGTGGAACCTTGGTTATGACTTCCGTAAGGGCCGATCAATGTCAGTGGAACCTTGGTTATGACTTCCGTAAGGGCCAATCAATGTCAGTGGAACCTTGGGTATGGCTTCCGTAAGGGCCGATCAATGTCAGTGGAACCTTGGGTAAGGCTTCCGTAAGGGCCAATCAATGTCAGTGGAACCTTGGGTATGGCTTCCGTAAGGGCCGATCAATGTCAGTGGAACCTTGGGTAAGGCTTCCGTAAGGGCCAATCAATGTCAGTGGAACCTTGGGTATGGCTTCCGTAAGGGCCGATCAATGTCAGTGGAACCTTGGGTAAGGCTTCCGTAAGGGCCAATCAATGTCAGTGGAACCTTGGTTATGACTTCCGTAAGGGCCAATCAATGTCAGTGGAACCTTGGTTATGACTTCCGTAAGGGCCAATCAATGTCAGTGGAACCTTGGGTAAGGCTTCCGTAAGGGCCGATCAATGTCAGTGGAACCTTGGGTAAGGCTTCCGTAAGGGCCAATCAATGTCAGTGGAACCTTGGTTATGACTTCCGTAAGGGCCAATCAATGTCAGTGGAACCTTGGGTACGGCTTCCGTAAGGGCCAATCAATGTCAGTGGAACCTTGGTTATGACTTCCGTAAGGGCCAATCAATGTCAGTGGAACCTTGGGTAAGGCTTCCGTGAGGGCCAATCAATGTCAGTGGAAACTTGGTTATGGCTTCCGTAAGGGCCGATCAATGTCAGTGGAACCTTGGGTAAGGCTTCCGTAAGGGCCAATCAATGTCAGTGGAACCTTGGTTATGACTTCCGTAAGGGCCAATCAATGTCAGTGGAACCTTGGGTATGGCTTCCGTAAGGGCCAATCAATGTCAGTGGAACCTTGGGTAAGGCTTCCGTAAGGGCCAATCAATGTCAGTGGAACCTTGGGTATGGCTTCCGTAAGGGCCAATCAATGTCAGTGGAACCTTGGGTAAGGCTTCCGTAAGGGCCAATCAATGTCAGTGGAACCTTGGTTATGACTTCCGTAAGGGCCAATCAATGTCAGTGGAACCTTGGGTATGGCTTCCGTAAGGGCCAATCAATGTCAGTGGAACCTTGGGTAAGGCTTCCGTAAGGGCCAATCAATGTCAGTGGAACCTTGGTTATGACTTCCGTAAGGGCCAATCAATGTCAGTGGAACCTTGGTTATGACTTCCGTAAGGGCCAATCAATGTCAGTGGAACCTTGGGTACGGCTTCCGTAAGGGCCAATCAATGTCAGTGGAACCTTGGGTATGGCTTCCGTAAGGGCCAATCAATGTCAGTGGAACCTTGGTTATGACTTCCGTAAGGGCCAATCAATGTCAGTGGAACCTTGGTTATGACTTCCGTAAGGGCCAATCAATGTCAGTGGAACCTTGGGTATGGCTTCCGTAAGGGCCAATCAATGTCAGTGGAACCTTGGGTAAGGCTTCCGTAAGGGCCAATCAATGTCAGTGGAACCTTGGTTATGACTTCCGTAAGGGCCAATCAATGTCAGTGGAACCTTGGGTATGGCTTCCGTAAGGGCCAATCAATGTCAGTGGAACCTTGGGTAAGGCTTCCGTAAGGGCCAATCAATGTCAGTGGAACCTTGGTTATGACTTCCGTAAGGGCCAATCAATGTCAGTGGAACCTTGGGTATGGCTTCCGTAAGGGCCGATCAATGTCAGTGGAACCTTGGTTATGGCTTCCGTAAGGGCCAATCAATGTCAGTGGAACCTTGGGTAAGGCTTCCGTAAGGGCCAATCAATGTCAGTGGAACCTTGGGTAAGGCTTCCGTAAGGGCCAATCAATGTCAGTGGAACCTTGGGTAAGGCTTCCGTAAGGGCCAATCAATGTCAGTGGAACCTTGGGTAAGGCTTCCGTAAGGGCCAATCAATGTCAGTGGAACCTTGGGTAAGGCTTCCGTAAGGGCCAATCAATGTCAGTGGAACCTTGGGTAAGGCTTCCGTAAGGGCCAATCAATGTCAGTGGAACCTTGGTTATGACTTCCGTAAGGGCCGATCAATGTCAGTGGAACCTTGGGTAAGGCTTCCGTAAGGGCCAATCAATGTCAGTGGAACCTTGGGTAAGGCTTCCGTAAGGGCCAATCAATGTCAGTGGAACCTTGGGTAAGGCTTCCGTAAGGGCCAATCAATGTCAGTGGAACCTTGGGTAAGGCTTCCGTAAGGGCCAATCAATGTCAGTGGAACCTTGGGTATGGCTTCCGTAAGGGCCAATCAATGTCAGTGGAACCTTGGGTAAGGCTTCCGTAAGGGCCAATCAATGTCAGTGGAACCTTGGGTACGGCTTCCGTAAGGGCCAATCAATGTCAGTGGAACCTTGGTTATGACTTCCGTAAGGGCCGATCAATGTCAGTGGAACCTTGGTTATGACTTCCGTAAGGGCCGATCAAAGTCAGTGGAACCTTGGGTACGGCTTCCGTAAGGGCCGATCAATGTCAGTGGAACCTTGGGTAAGGCTTCCGTAAGGGCCGATCAATGTCAGTGGAACCTTGGTTATGACTTCCGTAAGGGCCAATCAATGTCAGTGGAACCTTGGTTATGACTTCCGTAAGGGCCAATCAATGTCAGTGGAACCTTGGTTATGACTTCCGTAAGGGCCAATCAATGTCAGTGGAACCTTGGGTAAGGCTTCCGTAAGTGCCGATCAATGCAGTGGAACCTTGGGTATGGCTTCCGTAAGGGCCGATCAATGTCAGTGGAACCTTGGTTATGACTTCCGTAAGGGCCAATCAATGTCAGTGGAACCTTGGGTAAGGCTTCCGTAAGTGCCGATCAATGCAGTGGAACCTTGGGTATGGCTTCCGTAAGGGCCGATCAATGTCAGTGGAACCTTGGTTATGACTTCCGTAAGGGCCGATCAATGTCAGTGGAACCTTGGTTATGACTTCCGTAAGGGCCGATCAATGTCAGTGGAACCTTGGGTAAGGCTTCCGTAAGGGCCAATCAATGTCAGTGGAACCTTGGTTATGGCTTCCGTAAGGGCCAATCAATGTCAGTGGAACCTTGGTTATGACTTCCGTAAGGGCCGATCAATGTCAGTGGAACCTTGGGTAAGGCTTCCGTAAGGGCCAATCAATGTCAGTGGAACCTTGGTTATGACTTCCGTAAGGGCCAATCAATGTCAGTGGAACCTTGGTTATGACTTCCGTAAGGGCCAATCAATGTCAGTGGAACCTTGGGTAAGGCTTCCGTAAGGGCCAATCAATGTCAGTGGAACCTTGGGTAAGGCTTCCGTAAGGGCCAATCAATGTCAGTGGAACCTTGGTTATGGCTTCCGTAAGGGCCAATCAATGTCAGTGGAACCTTGGTTATGACTTCCGTAAGGGCCAATCAATGTCAGTGGAACCTTGGGTAAGGCTTCCGTAAGGGCCAATCAATGTCAGTGGAACCTTGGGTAAGGCTTCCGTAAGGGCCAATCAATGTCAGTGGAACCTTGGTTATGGCTTCCGTAAGGGCCAATCAATGTCAGTGGAACCTTGGTTATGACTTCCGTAAGGGCCAATCAATGTCAGTGGAACCTTGGGTAAGGCTTCCGTAAGGGCCAATCAATGTCAGTGGAACCTTGGGTAAGGCTTCCGTAAGGGCCAATCAATGTCAGTGGAACCTTGGTTATGGCTTCCGTAAGGGCCAATCAATGTCAGTGGAACCTTGGTTATGACTTCCGTAAGGGCCGATCAATGTCAGTGGAACCTTGGGTAAGGCTTCCGTAAGGGCCAATCAATGTCAGTGGAACCTTGGTTATGACTTCCGTAAGGGCCAATCAATGTCAGTGGAACCTTGGTTATGACTTCCGTAAGGGCCAATCAATGTCAGTGGAACCTTGGGTATGACTTCCGTAAGGGCCAATCAATGTCAGTGGAACCTTGGTTATGACTTCCGTAAGGGCCAATCAATGTCAGTGGAACCTTGGTTATGACTTCCGTAAGGGCCAATCAATGTCAGTGGAACCTTGGTTATGACTTCCGTAAGGGCCAATCAATGTCAGTGGAACCTTGGTTATGACTTCCGTAAGGGCCAATCAATGTCAGTGGAACCTTGGTTATGACTTCCGTAAGGGCCAATCAATGTCAGTGGAACCTTGGGTAAGGCTTCCGTAAGTGCCGATCAATGCAGTGGAACCTTGGGTATGGCTTCCATAAGGGCCAATCAAAGTCAGTGGAACCTTGGGTACAGCTTCCGTGAGGGCCAATCAATGTCAGTGGAACCTTGGGTAAGGCTTCCGTAAGGGCCAATCAATGTCAGTGGAACCTTGGTTATGACTTCCGTAAGGGCCAATCAATGTCAGTGGAACCTTGGGTAAGGCTTCCGTAAGGGCCAATCAATGTCAGTGGAACCTTGGTTATGACTTCCGTAAGGGCCGCTCAATGCAGTGGAACCTTGGTTAAGGCTTCCATAAGGGCCAATCAATGTCAGTGGAACCTTGGGTATGACTTCCGTAAGGGCCAATCAATGTCAGTGGAACCTTGGGTATGACTTCCGTAAGGGCCAATCAATGTCAGTGGAACCTTGGTTATGACTTCCGTAAGGGCCAATCAATGTCAGTGGAACCTTGGTTATGACTTCCGTAAGGGCCAATCAATGTCAGTGGAACCTTGGTTATGACTTCCGTAAGGGCCAATCAATGTCAGTGGAACCTTGGGTAAGGCTTCCGTAAGGGCCGATCAATGCAGTGGAACCTTGGGTATGACTTCCGTAAGGGCCAATCAATGTCAGTGGAACCTTGGTTATGACTTCCGTAAGGGCCAATCAATGTCAGTGGAACCTTGGTTATGACTTCCGTAAGGGCCAATCAATGTCAGTGGAACCTTGGGTAAGGCTTCCGTAAGGGCCGATCAATGCAGTGGAACCTTGGGTAAGGCTTCCGTAAGGGCCAATCAATGTCAGTGGAACCTTGGTTATGACTTCCGTAAGGGCCAATCAATGTCAGTGGAACCTTGGTTATGACTTCCGTAAGGGCCAATCAATGTCAGTGGAACCTTGGGTAAGGCTTCCGTAAGTGCCGATCAATGCAGTGGAACCTTGGGTATGGCTTCCATAAGGGCCAATCAAAGTCAGTGGAACCTTGGGTACAGCTTCCGTGAGGGCCAATCAATGTCAGTGGAACCTTGGGTATGGCTTCCGTAAGGGCCAATCAATGTCAGTGGAACCTTGGGTACGGCTTCCGTAAGGGCCAATCAATGTCAGTGGAACCTTGGTTATGACTTCCGTAAGGGCCAATCAATGTCAGTGGAACCTTGGGTAAGGCTTCCGTAAGGGCCAATCAATGTCAGTGGAACCTTGGGTAAGGCTTCCGTAAGTGCCGATCAATGCAGTGGAACCTTGGGTATGGCTTCCATAAGGGCCAATCAAAGTCAGTGGAACCTTGGGTACAGCTTCCGTGAGGGCCAATCAATGTCAGTGGAACCTTGGGTAAGGCTTCCGTAAGGGCCAATCAATGTCAGTGGAACCTTGGTTATGACTTCCGTAAGGGCCAATCAATGTCAGTGGAACCTTGGGTAAGGCTTCCGTAAGGGCCAATCAATGTCAGTGGAACCTTGGTTATGACTTCCGTAAGGGCCAATCAATGTCAGTGGAACCTTGGTTATGACTTCCGTAAGGGCCAATCAATGTCAGTGGAACCTTGGTTATGACTTCCGTAAGGGCCAATCAATGTCAGTGGAACCTTGGTTATGACTTCCGTAAGGGCCAATCAATGTCAGTGGAACCTTGGTTATGACTTCCGTAAGGGCCAATCAATGTCAGTGGAACCTTGGGTAAGGCTTCCGTAAGTGCCGATCAATGCAGTGGAACCTTGGGTATGGCTTCCATAAGGGCCAATCAAAGTCAGTGGAACCTTGGGTACAGCTTCCGTGAGGGCCAATCAATGTCAGTGGAACCTTGGGTATGGCTTCCGTAAGGGCCGATCAATGTGAGTGGAACCTTGGGTATGGGCCAATCAATGCAGTGGAACCTTGGGTACGGCTTCCGTAAGGGCCAATCAATGTCAGTGGAACCTTGGTTATGACTTCCGTAAGGGCCAATCAATGTCAGTGGAACCTTGGTTATGACTTCCGTAAGGGCCAATCAATGTCAGTGGAACCTTGGGTACGGCTTCCGTAAGGGCCAATCAATGTCAGTGGAACCTTGGGTATGACTTCCGTAAGGGCCAATCAATGTCAGTGGAACCTTGGTTATGACTTCCGTAAGGGCCAATCAATGTCAGTGGAACCTTGGTTATGACTTCCGTAAGGGCCAATCAATGTCAGTGGAACCTTGGTTATGACTTCCGTAAGGGCCAATCAATGTCAGTGGAACCTTGGTTATGACTTCCGTAAGGGCCGATCAATGTCAGTGGAACCTTGGGTAAGGCTTCCGTAAGGGCCAATCAATGTCAGTGGAACCTTGGTTATGGCTTCCGTAAGGGCCAATCAATGTCAGTGGAACCTTGGTTATGACTTCCGTAAGGGCCGATCAATGTCAGTGGAACCTTGGGTAAGGCTTCCGTAAGGGCCAATCAATGTCAGTGGAACCTTGGTTATGACTTCCGTAAGGGCCAATCAATGTCAGTGGAACCTTTGGTAAGGCTTCCGTAAGGGCCAATCAATGTCAGTGGAACCTTGGGTACGGCTTCCGTAAGGGCCAATCAATGTCAGTGGAACCTTGGGTAAGGCTTCCGTAAGGGCCAATCAATGTCAGTGGAACCTTGGGTACGGCTTCCGTAAGGGCCAATCAATGTCAGTGGAACCTTGGTTATGACTTCCGTAAGGGCCAATCAATGTCAGTGGAACCTTGGGTAAGGCTTCCGTAAGTGCCGATCAATGCAGTGGAACCTTGGGTATGGCTTCCATAAGGGCCAATCAAAGTCAGTGGAACCTTGGGTACAGCTTCCGTGAGGGCCAATCAATGTCAGTGGAACCTTGGGTATGGCTTCCGTAAGGGCCGATCAATGTGAGTGGAACCTTGGGTATGACTTCCGTAAGGGCCAATCAATGTCAGTGGAACCTTGGGTAAGGCTTCCGTAAGGGCCGATCAATGTCAGTGGAACCTTGGGTATGGCTTCCGTAAGGGCCAATCAATGTCAGTGGAACCTTGGTTATGGCTTCCGTAAGGGCCGATCAATGTGAGTGGAACCTTGGGTATGGGCCAATCAATGCAGTGGAACCTTGGGTACGGCTTCCGTAAGGGCCAATCAATGTCAGTGGAACCTTGGTTATGACTTCCGTAAGGGCCAATCAATGTCAGTGGAACCTTGGTTATGACTTCCGTAAGGGCCAATCAATGTCAGTGGAACCTTGGGTATGACTTCCGTAAGGGCCAATCAATGTCAGTGGAACCTTGGTTATGACTTCCGTAAGGGCCAATCAATGTCAGTGGAACCTTGGTTATGACTTCCGTAAGGGCCAATCAATGTCAGTGGAA
The DNA here is from genome assembly GCA_032718475.1 of Nemertoderma westbladi. Lineage (NCBI taxonomy): Eukaryota > Metazoa > Xenacoelomorpha > Nemertodermatida > Nemertodermatidae > Nemertoderma > Nemertoderma westbladi. The sequence goes on from JAUCBJ010007562.1 coordinate 13,003, forward strand.
CCTTGGTTATGACTTCCGTAAGGGCCAATCAATGTCAGTGGAACCTTGGTTATGACTTCCGTAAGGGCCAATCAATGTCAGTGGAACCTTGGTTATGACTTCCGTAAGGGCCGATCAATGTCAGTGGAACCTTGGGTAAGGCTTCCGTAAGGGCCAATCAATGTCAGTGGAACCTTGGTTATGGCTTCCGTAAGGGCCAATCAATGTCAGTGGAACCTTGGTTATGACTTCCGTAAGGGCCGATCAATGTCAGTGGAACCTTGGGTATGGCTTCCGTAAGGGCCAATCAATGTCAGTGGAACCTTGGTTATGGCTTCCGTAAGGGCCGATCAATGTCAGTGGAACCTTGGGTACGGCTTCCGTAAGGGCCAATCAATGTCAGTGGAACCTTGGTTATGACTTCCGTAAGGGCCAATCAATGTCAGTGGAACCTTGGTTATGACTTCCGTAAGGGCCAATCAATGTCAGTGGAACCTTGGTTATGACTTCCGTAAGGGCCAATCAATGTCAGTGGAACCTTGGGTACGGCTTCCGTAAGGGCCAATCAATGTCAGTGGAACCTTGGTTATGACTTCCGTAAGGGCCAATCAATGTCAGTGGAACCTTGGTTATGACTTCCGTAAGGGCCAATCAATGTCAGTGGAACCTTGGTTATGACTTCCGTAAGGGCCGATCAATGTCAGTGGAACCTTGGGTAAGGCTTCCGTAAGGGCCAATCAATGTCAGTGGAACCTTGGTTATGGCTTCCGTAAGGGCCAATCAATGTCAGTGGAACCTTGGTTATGACTTCCGTAAGGGCCGATCAATGTCAGTGGAACCTTGGGTATGGCTTCCGTAAGGGCCAATCAATGTCAGTGGAACCTTGGGTAAGGCTTCCGTAAGGGCCGATCAATGTCAGTGGAACCTTGGGTAAGGCTTCCGTAAGGGCCAATCAATGTCAGTGGAACCTTGGGTAAGGCTTCCGTAAGGGCCAATCAATGTCAGTGGAACCTTGGGTAAGACTTCCGTAAGGGCCGATCAATGTCAGTGGAACCTTGGTTATGACTTCCGTAAGGGCCGATCAATGTCAGTGGAACCTTGGGTAAGGCTTCCGTAAGTGCCGATCAATGCAGTGGAACCTTGGGTATGGCTTCCATAAGGGCCAATCAAAGTCAGTGGAACCTTGGGTACAGCTTCCGTGAGGGCCAATCAATGTCAGTGGAACCTTGGGTATGGCTTCCGTAAGGGCCGATCAATGTGAGTGGAACCTTGGGTATGACTTCCGTAAGGGCCAATCAATGTCAGTGGAACCTTGGGTAAGGCTTCCGTAAGGGCCGATCAATGTCAGTGGAACCTTGGGTATGGCTTCCGTAAGGGCCAATCAATGTCAGTGGAACCTTGGTTATGGCTTCCGTAAGGGCCAATCAATGTCAGTGGAACCTTGGGTACGGCTTCCGTAAGGGCCAATCAATGTCAGTGGAACCTTGGTTATGACTTCCGTAAGGGCCAATCAATGTCAGTGGAACCTTGGTTATGACTTCCGTAAGGGCCAATCAATGTCAGTGGAACCTTGGGTATGACTTCCGTAAGGGCCAATCAATGTCAGTGGAACCTTGGTTATGACTTCCGTAAGGGCCAATCAATGTCAGTGGAACCTTGGTTATGACTTCCGTAAGGGCCAATCAATGTCAGTGGAACCTTGGTTATGACTTCCGTAAGGGCCAATCAATGTCAGTGGAACCTTGGGTAAGGCTTCCGTAAGGGCCAATCAATGTCAGTGGAACCTTGGGTAAGGCTTCCGTAAGGGCCGATCAATGTCAGTGGAACCTTGGTTATGACTTCCGTAAGGGCCAATCAATGTCAGTGGAACCTTGGGTAAGGCTTCCGTAAGGGCCAATCAATGTCAGTGGAACCTTGGTTATGACTTCCGTAAGGGCCAATCAATGTCAGTGGAACCTTGGTTATGACTTCCGTAAGGGCCAATCAATGTCAGTGGAACCTTGGTTATGACTTCCGTAAGGGCCAATCAATGTCAGTGGAACCTTGGTTATGACTTCCGTAAGGGCCAATCAATGTCAGTGGAACCTTGGGTAAGGCTTCCGTAAGGGCCGATCAATGTCAGTGGAACCTTGGTTATGACTTCCGTAAGGGCCAATCAATGTCAGTGGAACCTTGGGTACGGCTTCCGTAAGGGCCGATCAATGTCAGTGGAACCTTGGGTAAGGCTTCCGTAAGGGCCAATCAATGTCAGTGGAACCTTGGTTATGACTTCCGTAAGGGCCAATCAATGTCAGTGGAACCTTGGTTATGACTTCCGTAAGGGCCAATCAATGTCAGTGGAACCTTGGGTACGGCTTCCGTAAGGGCCAATCAATGTCAGTGGAACCTTGGTTATGACTTCCGTAAGGGCCAATCAATGTCAGTGGAACCTTGGTTATGACTTCCGTAAGGGCCAATCAATGTCAGTGGAACCTTGGGTACGGCTTCCGTAAGGGCCGATCAATGTCAGTGGAACCTTGGGTAAGGCTTCCGTAAGGGCCAATCAATGTCAGTGGAACCTTGGTTATGACTTCCGTAAGGGCCAATCAATGTCAGTGGAACCTTGGTTATGACTTCCGTAAGGGCCGATCAATGTCAGTGGAACCTTGGGTAAGGCTTCCGTAAGGGCCGATCAATGTCAGTGGAACCTTGGTTATGACTTCCGTAAGGGCCGATCAATGTCAGTGGAACCTTGGTTACGGCTTCCGTAAGGGCCAATCAATGTCAGTGGAACCTTGGTTATGACTTCCGTAAGGGCCAATCAATGTCAGTGGAACCTTGGGTAAGGCTTCCGTAAGTGCCGATCAATGTCAGTGGAACCTTGGGTACGGCTTCCGTAAGGGCCGATCAATGTCAGTGGAACCTTGGGTACGGCTTCCGTAAGTGCCGATCAATGTCAGTGGAACCTTGGTTATGACTTCCGTAAGGGCCAATCAATGTCAGTGGAACCTTGGGTAAGGCTTCCGTAAGGGCCAATCAATGTCAGTGGAACCTTGGGTAAGGCTTCCGTAAGGGCCAATCAATGTCAGTGGAACCTTGGGTAAGGCTTCCGTAAGGGCCAATCAATGTCAGTGGAACCTTGGGTAAGGCTTCCGTAAGGGCCAATCAATGTCAGTGGAACCTTGGTTATGACTTCCGTAAGGGCCAATCAATGTCAGTGGAACCTTGGTTATGACTTCCGTAAGGGCCAATCAATGTCAGTGGAACCTTGGTTATGACTTCCGTAAGGGCCAATCAATGTCAGTGGAACCTTGGTTATGACTTCCGTAAGGGCCGATCAATGTCAGTGGAACCTTGGGTAAGGCTTCCGTAAGGGCCAATCAATGTCAGTGGAACCTTGGGTAAGGCTTCCGTAAGGGCCAATCAATGTCAGTGGAACCTTGGTTATGACTTCCGTAAGGGCCAATCAATGTCAGTGGAACCTTGGGTACGGCTTCCGTAAGGGCCAATCAATGTCAGTGGAACCTTGGTTATGACTTCCGTAAGGGCCGATCAATGTCAGTGGAACCTTGGTTATGACTTCCGTAAGGGCCGATCAATGTCAGTGGAACCTTGGTTATGACTTCCGTAAGGGCCGATCAATGTCAGTGGAACCTTGGGTAAGGCTTCCGTAAGGGCCGATCAATGTCAGTGGAACCTTGGTTATGACTTCCGTAAGGGCCAATCAATGTCAGTGGAACCTTGGGTAAGGCTTCCGTAAGGGCCAATCAATGTCAGTGGAACCTTGGTTATGACTTCCGTAAGGGCCAATCAATGTCAGTGGAACCTTGGTTATGACTTCCGTAAGGGCCGATCAATGTCAGTGGAACCTTGGGTAAGGCTTCCGTAAGGGCCGATCAATGTCAGTGGAACCTTGGTTATGACTTCCGTAAGGGCCGATCAATGTCAGTGGAACCTTGGGTACGGCTTCCGTAAGGGCCGATCAATGTCAGTGGAACCTTGGGTACGGCTTCCGTAAGGGCCAATCAATGTCAGTGGAACCTTGGTTATGACTTCCGTAAGGGCCAATCAATGTCAGTGGAACCTTGGTTATGACTTCCGTAAGGGCCAATCAATGTCAGTGGAACCTTGGGTAAGGCTTCCGTAAGGGCCGATCAATGTCAGTGGAACCTTGGGTAAGGCTTCCGTAAGGGCCAATCAATGTCAGTGGAACCTTGGTTATGACTTCCGTAAGGGCCAATCAATGTCAGTGGAACCTTGGTTATGACTTCCGTAAGGGCCAATCAATGTCAGTGGAACCTTGGTTATGGCTTCCGTAAGGGCCGATCAATGTCAGTGGAACCTTGGGTAAGGCTTCCGTAAGGGCCAATCAATGTCAGTGGAACCTTGGGTAAGGCTTCCGTAAGGGCCGATCAATGTCAGTGGAACCTTGGTTACGGCTTCCGTAAGGGCCAATCAATGTCAGTGGAACCTTGGTTATGACTTCCGTAAGGGCCAATCAATGTCAGTGGAACCTTGGGTAAGGCTTCCGTAAGGGCCGATCAATGTCAGTGGAACCTTGGGTACGGCTTCCGTAAGGGCCGATCAATGTCAGTGGAACCTTGGTTATGACTTCCGTAAGGGCCAATCAATGTCAGTGGAACCTTGGGTAAGGCTTCCGTAAGGGCCAATCAATGTCAGTGGAACCTTGGGTAAGGCTTCCGTAAGGGCCAATCAATGTCAGTGGAACCTTGGGTAAGGCTTCCGTAAGGGCCAATCAATGTCAGTGGAACCTTGGGTAAGGCTTCCGTAAGGGCCAATCAATGTCAGTGGAACCTTGGTTATGACTTCCGTAAGGGCCAATCAATGTCAGTGGAACCTTGGGTAAGGCTTCCGTAAGGGCCAATCAATGTCAGTGGAACCTTGGGTAAGCTTCCGTAAGGGCCGATCAATGTCAGTGGAACCTTGGGTAAGGCTTCCGTAAGGGCCAATCAATGTCAGTGGAACCTTGGTTATGACTTCCGTAAGGGCCAATCAATGTCAGTGGAACCTTGGGTACAGGCTTCCGTAAGGGCCGATCAATGTCAGTGGAACCTTGGGTAAGGCTTCCGTAAGGGCCAATCAATGTCAGTGGAACCTTGGGTAAGGCTTCCGTAAGGGCCAATCAATGTCAGTGGAACCTTGGGTACGGCTTCCGTAAGGGCCGATCAATGTCAGTGGAACCTTGGGTACGGCTTCCGTAAGGGCCGATCAATGTCAGTGGAACCTTGGGTAAGGCTTCCGTAAGGGCCAATCAATGTCAGTGGAACCTTGGGTAAGGCTTCCGTAAGGGCCGATCAATGTCAGTGGAACCTTGGGTAAGGCTTCCGTAAGGGCCGATCAATGTCAGTGGAACCTTGGGTAAGGCTTCCGTAAGGGCCGATCAATGTCAGTGGAACCTTGGTTATGACTTCCGTAAGGGCCAATCAATGTCAGTGGAACCTTGGGTAAGGCTTCCGTAAGGGCCGATCAATGTCAGTGGAACCTTGGGTAAGGCTTCCGTAAGGGCCAATCAATGTCAGTGGAACCTTGGGTACGGCTTCCGTAAGGGCCGATCAATGTCAGTGGAACCTTGGTTATGACTTCCGTAAGGGCCAATCAATGTCAGTGGAACCTTGGGTAAGGCTTCCGTAAGGGCCAATCAATGTCAGTGGAACCTTGGGTACGGCTTCCGTAAGGGCCGATCAATGTCAGTGGAACCTTGGTTATGACTTCCGTAAGGGCCAATCAATGTCAGTGGAACCTTGGGTAAGGCTTCCGTAAGGGCCGATCAATGTCAGTGGAACCTTGGGTAAGGCTTCCGTAAGGGCCAATCAATGTCAGTGGAACCTTGGGTACAGCTTCCGTAAGGGCCGATCAATGTCAGTGGAACCTTGGGTAAGGCTTCCGTAAGGGCCAATCAATGTCAGTGGAACCTTGGGTAAGGCTTCCGTAAGGGCCAATCAATGTCAGTGGAACCTTGGGTACGGCTTCCGTAAGGGCCGATCAATGTCAGTGGAACCTTGGTTACGGCTTCCGTAAGGGCCGATCAATGTCAGTGGAACCTTGGGTAAGGCTTCCGTAAGGGCCAATCAATGTCAGTGGAACCTTGGGTAAGGCTTCCGTAAGGGCCGATCAATGTCAGTGGAACCTTGGGTAAGGCTTCCGTAAGGGCCGATCAATGTCAGTGGAACCTTGGGTAAGGCTTCCGTAAGGGCCGATCAATGTCAGTGGAACCTTGGTTATGACTTCCGTAAGGGCCAATCAATGTCAGTGGAACCTTGGGTAAGGCTTCCGTAAGGGCCAATCAATGTCAGTGGAACCTTGGGTACGGCTTCCGTAAGGGCCGATCAATGTCAGTGGAACCTTGGTTATGACTTCCGTAAGGGCCAATCAATGTCAGTGCAACCTTGGGTAAGGCTTCCGTAAGGGTCGATCAATGTCAGTGGAACCTTGGGTAAGGCTTCCGTAAGTGCCAATCAATGTCAGTGGAACCTTGGGTAAGGCTTCCGTAAGGGCCGATCAATGTCAGTGGAACCTTGGGTAAGGCTTCCGTAAGGGCCGATCAATGTCAGTGGAACCTTGGGTAAGGCTTCCGTAAGGGCCAATCAATGTCAGTGGAACCTTGGGTATGGCTTCCGTAAGGGCCGATCAATGTCAGTGGAACCTTGGGTAAGGCTTCCGTAAGTGCCAATCAATGTCAGTGGAACCTTGGGTAAGGCTTCCGTAAGGGCCGATCAATGTCAGTGGAACCTTGGGTAAGGCTTCCGTAAGGGCCGATCAATGTCAGTGGAACCTTGGGTAAGGCTTCCATAAGGGCCAATCAATGTCAGTGGAACCTTGGGTAAAGCTTCCTTCCGTAAGGGCCGATCAAAGTCAGTGGAACCTTGGGTACTGCTTCCTTATGGGCCAATCAATGTCAGTGGAACCTTGGGTAAGGCTTCCGTAAGGGCCGATCAATGTCAGTGGAACCTTGGGTAAGGCTTCCATAAGGGCCGATCAATGTGAGCGGAACCTTGGGTACGGCCGGCTTCCGTAAGGGCCGATCAAAGTCAGTGGAACCTTGGGTACGGCCGGCTTCCGTAAGGGCCGATCAAAGTCAGTGGAACCTTGGGTACAGCTTCCGTAAGGGCCAATCAATGTCAGTGGAACCTTGGGTAAGGCTTCCGTAAGGGCCAATCAATGTCAGTGGAACCTTGGGTACGGCCGGCTTCCGTAAGGGCCGATCAAAGTCAGTGGAACCTTGGGTACGGCCGGCTTCCGTAAGGGCCGATCAAAGTCAGTGGAACCTTGGGTACGGCCGGCTTCCGTAAGGGCCGATCAAAGTCAGTGGAACCTTGGGTACAGCTTCCGTAAGGGCCGATCAAAGTCAGTGGAACCTTGGGTACTGCTTCCATAAGGGCCAATCAATCTCAGTGGAACCTTGGGTACGGCTTCCGTAAGGGCCGATCAATGTCAGTGGAACCTTGGGTATGGCTTCCGTAAGGGCCAATCAATGTCAGTGGAACCTTGGGTAAGGCTTCCGTAAGGGCCGATCAATGTCAGTGGAAGCTTGGGTACGGCCGGCTTCCGTAAGGGCCGATCAAAGTCAGTGGAACCTTGGGTACGGCCGGCTTCCGTAAGGGCCGATCAAAGTCAGTGGAACCTTGGGTACGGCCGGCTTCCGTAAGGGCCGATCAAAGTCAGTGGAACCTTGGGTACGGCCGGCTTCCGTAAGGGCCGATCAAAGTCAGTGGAACCTTGGGTACTGCTTCCATAAGGGCCAATCAATCTCAGTGGAACCTTGGGTACGGCTTCTGTAAGGGCCGATCAATGTCAGTGGAACCTTGGGTATGGCTTCCGTAAGGGCCGATCAAAGTCAGTGGAACCTTGGGTAAGGCTTCCGTAAGGGCCAATCAATCTCAGTGGAACCTTGGGTACGGCTTCCGTAAGGGCCGATCAATGTCAGTGGAACCTTGGGTATGGCTTCCGTAAGGGCCGATCAAAGTCAGTGGAACCTTGGGTAAGGCTTCCGTAAGGGCCAATCAATGTCAGTGGAACCTTGGGTATGACTTCTGTAAGGGCCAATCAATGTCAGTGGAACCTTGGGTAAGGCTTCCGTAAGGGCCGATCAATGTCAGTGGAACCTTGGGTAAGGCTTCCGTAAGGGCCGATCAATGTCAGTGGAACCTTGGGTAAGGCTTCCGTAAGGGCCGATCAATGTCAGTGGAACCTTGGTTATGACTTCCGTAAGGGCCAATCAATGTCAGTGGAACCTTGGGTAAGGCTTCCGTAAGGGCCAATCAATGTCAGTGGAACCTTGGGTACGGCTTCCGTAAGGGCCGATCAATGTCAGTGGAACCTTGGTTATGACTTCCGTAAGGGCCAATCAATGTCAGTGCAACCTTGGGTAAGGCTTCCGTAAGGGTCGATCAATGTCAGTGGAACCTTGGGTAAGGCTTCCGTAAGTGCCAATCAATGTCAGTGGAACCTTGGGTAAGGCTTCCGTAAGGGCCGATCAATGTCAGTGGAACCTTGGGTAAGGCTTCCGTAAGGGCCGATCAATGTCAGTGGAACCTTGGGTAAGGCTTCCGTAAGGGCCAATCAATGTCAGTGGAACCTTGGGTATGGCTTCCGTAAGGGCCGATCAATGTCAGTGGAACCTTGGGTAAGGCTTCCGTAAGTGCCAATCAATGTCAGTGGAACCTTGGGTAAGGCTTCCGTAAGGGCCAATCAATGTCAGTGGAACCTTGGGTAAGGCTTCCGTAAGGGCCGATCAATGTCAGTGGAACCTTGGGTAAGGCTTCCATAAGGGCCAATCAATGTCAGTGGAACCTTGGGTAAAGCTTCCTTCCGTAAGGGCCGATCAAAGTCAGTGGAACCTTGGGTACTGCTTCCTTATGGGCCAATCAATGTCAGTGGAACCTTGGGTAAGGCTTCCGTAAGGGCCGATCAATGTCAGTGGAACCTTGGGTAAGGCTTCCATAAGGGCCGATCAATGTGAGCGGAACCTTGGGTACGGCCGGCTTCCGTAAGGGCCGATCAAAGTCAGTGGAACCTTGGGTACGGCCGGCTTCCGTAAGGGCCGATCAAAGTCAGTGGAACCTTTGGGTACAGCTTCCGTAAGGGCCAATCAATGTCAGTGGAACCTTGGGTAAGGCTTCCGTAAGGGCCAATCAATGTCAGTGGAACCTTGGGTACGGCCGGCTTCCGTAAGGGCCGATCAAAGTCAGTGGAACCTTGGGTACGGCCGGCTTCCGTAAGGGCCGATCAAAGTCAGTGGAACCTTGGGTACGGCCGGCTTCCGTAAGGGCCGATCAAAGTCAGTGGAACCTTGGGTACAGCTTCCGTAAGGGCCGATCAAAGTCAGTGGAACCTTGGGTACTGCTTCCATAAGGGCCAATCAATCTCAGTGGAACCTTGGGTACGGCTTCCGTAAGGGCCGATCAATGTCAGTGGAACCTTGGGTATGGCTTCCGTAAGGGCCAATCAATGTCAGTGGAACCTTGGGTAAGGCTTCCGTAAGGGCCGATCAATGTCAGTGGAAGCTTGGGTACGGCCGGCTTCCGTAAGGGCCGATCAAAGTCAGTGGAACCTTGGGTACGGCCGGCTTCCGTAAGGGCCGATCAAAGTCAGTGGAACCTTGGGTACGGCCGGCTTCCGTAAGGGCCGATCAAAGTCAGTGGAACCTTGGGTACGGCCGGCTTCCGTAAGGGCCGATCAAAGTCAGTGGAACCTTGGGTACTGCTTCCATAAGGGCCAATCAATCTCAGTGGAACCTTGGGTACGGCTTCTGTAAGGGCCGATCAATGTCAGTGGAACCTTGGGTATGGCTTCCGTAAGGGCCAATCAAAGTCAGTGGAACCTTGGGTAAGGCTTCCGTAAGGGCCAATCAATCTCAGTGGAACCTTGGGTACGGCTTCCGTAAGGGCCGATCAATGTCAGTGGAACCTTGGGCATGGCTTCCGTAAGGGCCGATCAAAGTCAGTGGAACCTTGGGTAAGGCTTCCGTAAGGGCCAATCAATGTCAGTGGAACCTTGGGTATGACTTCTGTAAGGGCCAATCAATGTCAGTGGAACCTTGGGTAAGGCTTCCGTAAGGGCCAATCAATGTCAGTGGAACCTTGGGTAAGGCTTCCGTAAGGGCCGATCAATGTCAGTGGAACCTTGGGTAAGGCTTCCCGTAAGGGCCGATCAATTTCAGTGGAACCTTGGGTAAGGCTTCCCGTAAGGGCCGATCAATGGGCAGAAAATGGGTACGGCTTCCGTAAGGGCCGATCAATGGGCCGAAAGTGGGGGTTCGTGTTGTTGGGAATCGTAAGTGGAACCCGCTGAGGACTTAGCTTTGGCTAACTAGCCCCAGAGCGCTTGCCCACAGAGTGCCTGTCCACTGGCTACTTAGTTCGTCCCAGGACCGACTATTTAGTTTTGGTTTTTAGTTAGTCCCCATACGCTTTGACTCTGTCGGTTATGGTGGTGCTTGTGCACTGTGTCCGCTGGCTAATGGTAATAGTAATAGTAATAGTAATAGTAATGGTGCTAATGTGTCACCTTGCAGTACGCCAGCCAGGATTGAGAAAAACTCAGTTTCACCATCTGGTGAGAGTACCTGCGCTTCTGTGTCACAATATAGCAATCCAATGCCAGCAACAATTACTTCTGGTATTCCATAAGCTCTTAGGATTTCAAGCATTTTACCTCTATGGATGGAGTCGAATGCCTTCTTGAAGTCCACAAAAGTCAAGGGCGCTACCCTAGGGTAGGAATGGGCGCTACCCTAGGGTAGGGATGGGCGCTACCCTATGATAGGGAAGAGCGCTACCCTAGGGTAGGGAAGGGCTAGGGAAGGGCGCTACCCTAGGATAGGGATGGGCGCTACCCTATGGTAGGGAAGGGCGCTACCTAGGGTAGGGATGGGCGCTACCCTAGGGTAGGGATGGGCGCTACCCTATGGTAGGGATGGGCGCTACCATATGGTAGGGATGGGCGCTACCCCAGGGTAGGGATGGGCGCTACCTAGGGTAGGGATGGGCGCTACCCTATGGTAGGGATGGGCGCTACCCTAGGGTAGGGATAGGCGCTAACCTATCACACGTTTTGCTCCCAATAATTATACTGAACCTCATTTTATCAACTTAATGTATGAACGGCTGAGTGGAACGGCTGAGTGGAACGGCTGAGTGAACGGCTGAGTGGAACGGCTGAGTGGAACGGCTGAGTGAACGGCTAAGTGGAACGGCTGAGTGGAACGGCTGAGTGGAACGGCTGAGTGGAACGGCTGAGTGGAACGGCTGAGTGGAACGGCTGAGTGGAACGGCTGAGTGGAACGGCTGAGTGGAACGGCTGAGTGAACGGCTGAGTGGAACGGCTGAGTGGAACGGCTGAGTGAACGGCTGAGTGGAACGGCTGAGTGGAACGGCTGAGTGGAACGGCTGAGTGGAACGGCTGAGTGGAACGGCTGAGTGAACGGCTGAGTGGAACGGCTGAGTGAACGGCTGAGTGGAACGGCTGAGTGGAACGGCTGAGTGGAACGGCTGAGTGGAACGGCTGAGTGGAACGGCTGAGTGGAACGGCTGAGTGGAACGGCTGAGTGGACTCTGGCGGGACTCGGAACTACAAGTACAACCCATAGATTATAGGCCCGTTGCTCAACCAACTGAGCTCACCCACCTTTCATTTTTCCCCCAGTCCGCAGTGCAGTGATGTAAATATAAGCATTTGCGGGGAAATATAATACAATAATATATAATATAAATTTATTAGGATTATATACTTCAGAGGAAAAAATGACACAGTATGAAAATGTAAAAAATGACCCACAATATGACAGACAGAGTTCAAATAGAATCAGAAAACATAAAACAAATTAGTAGTTAGTTAAAATATTTTCCCATAACAGCATATATAGTGTACCATGCTGATAAAAAAAATACCCCCATTAAACATGTGGATGTTGATACCCCTAAAATATTAGAAAAAATAAGCATACACATACAGTTTATAGTGTTTACGCACAATAGGTGGTACATACACTCACAGTTTATAGTGTTTACGCACAATAGGTGGTACATACACTCACAGTTTATAGTGTTTACGCACAATAGGTGGTACATACACTCACAGTTTATAGTGTTTACGCACAATAGGTGGTACATACACTCACAGTTTATAGTGTTTACGCACAATAGGTGGTACATACACTCACAGTTTATAGTGTTTACGCACAATAGGTGGTACATACACTCACAGACCATCATTGTTGGAGGATTAGCGGTTGGATTTATATAATTAAAGTGAATAACAACAAAACGTAACAATCTACTTTATAAAATATAGAATCATGCACTGCTAGAAAGATAAGGGAGATCCGAGCTAAGATGGTTCCCCACCATCGGCGTCGGTGGCAACTGTATCAGCGACATCAGCGGAAGCAGGTCGGGCGGCGTCAGTATCACCGAGTTGGGCATCGTTTGGAGGTCCCTGAATAACGACAAATAAGCTATATTGCTAAAGTAATATGAGTGCCATTCATCATTACGTCATATCATACATCATATGGGTGTGACTGTCCTACCTAAATTAGTAGCTATAGTGTATAATTAATCATTGTGGCCGTGATGGTTCATGGTTAATATACACTACACTTTCATTGTAGCGAGTTGTTAAAGACGGCCAAGTACTGTAGGATTGAGCACAGTGGCAGCATATGATTGTATTGACAGTTGGGAGGCCATGAGGAGGTAAATTGCGGACATACAAGGTATCAGATAGCTGTTCCAGGTCTATCTTTTACCTGAGCCGCTAGCTGAATGGTTAGAGGCGAGCGTCAGACTTCCAACCCGGAGGTCACCAGTTCGATCCCACCTGGACGTCATTGCCGACTTTGCAAAAGTTGTGCCCAACAAATTATTATACTCCTAAATTATACGCCATATCCTTCCAGCTCATATAATGCGACATGCGACTCCTATACATTACGCCATATCCTTCCAGCTCATATAATGCGACATGCGACTCCTATACATTACGCCATATCCTTCCATCTCATATAATGCGACATGCGACTCCTATACCCCATTTACAGTTTACGAGGTAAGTCTTGATGTTCCTGATGCGAGCAGTTGACATTCCTTGTAATGTAACTGTTGCTAAAATTATTGAATTCCTATTCGTAAGTGGCATAATATTAACAACGTACTAACCCCAACTTCTTCACCAACGTGCTCTTCCTCATCCTCACCAACAGCGTCAATATCAATATTCGTCTCACCACTAGGGATCTCCAACGGCCCATTTTCCGGTATCTGGGATAATAATAATATAATATAGGCGTTATATACATTATGTTCGAGACACTTAATATCGAGAGTCAGCAAAACAATCGAAGCTGTAATTTCCAAAAATTGCCAGAATTTCGTATCTCAGTATCAATATTTAAAAGAAACACACAAATAATTATGGTATTACCAAACGAGGTATTGGCATTAGTTTTCGGCTAACCGTTTTGCTGTATATGAATTGGTTTTCCATGTAACGTATTAGGTATTAGGTATTATTCGACTTACATTAAAGGGAGTATAGACTTATCAGTTGGTTTGCCACTTTACCATATGAGATATAGGAGTTTTTTTTCGGCGTTTGGGGCCTGAATGAGTTGGTTGTCGACTTACCGTTTGAGGTACTTCAGTTGGTTGTTGACTTACAGTTTGAGGTACTTCAGTTGGTTGTCGACTTACCGTTTGAGGTACTTCAGTTGGTTGTTGACTTACAGTTTGAGGTACTTCAGTTGGTTGTCGACTTACCGTTTGAGGTACTTCAGTTGATTTTCGACTTACAGTTTGAGGTACTTCAGTTGATTGTCGACTTACCGTTTGAGGTACTTCAGTTGATTTTCGACTTACAGTTTGAGGTACTTCAGTTGATTGTCGACTTACCGTTTGAGGTACTTCAGTTGGTTATCGACTTACAGTTTGAGGTACTTCAGTTGATTGTCGACTTACCGTTTGAGGTACTTCAGTTGGTTGTTGACTTACCGTTTGAGGTACTTCAGTTGGTTATCGACTTACAGTTTGAGGTACTTCAGTTGATTGTCGACTTACCGTTTGAGGTACTTCAGTTGGTTGTTGACTTACCGTTTGAGGTACTTCAGTTGGTTGTCGACTTACAGTTTGAGGTACTTCAGTTGGTTGTCGACTTACAGTTTGAGGTACTTCAGTTGGTTATCGACTTACAGTTTGAGGTACTTCAGTTGGTTGTCGACTTACAGTTTGAGGTACTTCAGTTGGTTATCGACTTACAGTTTGAGGTACTTCAGTTGATTTTCGACTTACAGTTTGAGGTACTTCAGTTGATTTTCGACTTACAGTTTGAGGTACTTCAGTTGATTTTCGACTTACCGTTTGAGGTACTTCAGTTGGTTGTCGACTTACCGTTTGAGGTACTTCAGTTGATTTTCGACTTACCGTTTGAGGTACTTCAGTTGATTTTCGACTTACCGTTTGAGGTACTTCAGTTGGTTGTCGACTTACCGTTTGAGGTACTTCAGTTGATTTTCGACTTACCGTTTGAGGTACTTCAGTTGGTTGTCGACTTACCGTTTGAGGTACTTCAGTTGATTTTCGACTTACCGTTTGAGGTACTTCAGTTGGTTGTCGACTTACCGTTTGAGGTACTTCAGTTGATTTTCGACTTACCGTTTGAGGTACTTCAGTTGGTTGTTGACTTACCGTTTGAGGTACTTCAGTTGGTTGTCGACTTACCGTTTGAGGTACTTCAGTTGATTTTCGACTTACCGTTTGAGGTACTTCAGTTGATTTTCGACTTACCGTTTGAAGTACTTCAGTTGATTGTCGACTTACAGTTTGAGGTACTTCAGTTGATTGTCGACTTACCGTTTGAGGTACTTCAGTTGATTTTCGACTTACCGTTTAAGGTACTTCAGTTGATTTTCGACTTACCGTTTGAGGTACTTCAGTTGATTGTCGACTTACCGTTTGAGGTACTTCAGTTGGTTGTCGACTTACCGTTTGAGGTACTTCAGTTGGTTATCGACTTACCGTTTGAGGTACTTCAGTTGGTTGTCGACTTACCGTTTGAGGTACTTCAGTTGATTTTCGACTTACCGTTTGAGGTACTTCAGTTGATTTTCGAACTAACCGTTTGAGGTACTTCAGTTGGTTGTCGACTTACCGTTTGAGGTACTTCAGTTGATTTTCGACTTACCGTTTGAGGTACTTCAGTTGGTTGTCGACTTACCGTTTGAGGTACTTCAGTTGATTTTCGACTTACCGTTTGAGGTACTTGAGGTACTTCAGTTGATTTTCGACTTACCGTTTGAGGTACTTCAGTTGGTTGTCGACTTACCGTTTGAGGTACTTCAGTTGATTTTCGACTTACCGTTTGAGGTACTTCAGTTGGTTATCGACTTACCGTTTGAGGTACTTCAGTTGGTTATCGACTTACAGTTTGAGGTACTTCAGTTGGTTATCGACTTACAGTTTGAGGTACTTCAGTTGGTTGTCGACTTACAGTTTGAGGTACTTCAGTTGGTTGTTGACTTACAGTTTGAGGTACTTCAGTTGATTTTCGACTTACAGTTTGAGGTACTTCAGTTGATTTTCGACTTACAGTTTGAGGTACTTCAGTTGGTTGTCGGCTTACAGTTTGAGGTACTTCAGTTGGTTTTCGACTTACCGTTTGAGGTACTTCAGTTGATTTTCGACTTACCGTTTGAGGTACTTCAGTTGGTTATCAACTTACCGTTTGAGGTACCTCAGTTGGTTGTCGACTTACCGTTTGAGGTACTTCAGTTGGTTGTCGACTTACCGTTTGAGGTACTTCAGTTGGTTATCGACTTACCGTTTGAGGTACTTCAGTTGGTTGTCGACTTACCGTTTGAGGTACTTCAGTTGGTTGTCGACTTACCGTTTGAGGTACTTCAGTTGATTTTCGACTTACCGTTTGAGGTACTTCAGTTGATTTTCGACTTACCGTTTGAGGTACTTCAGTTGATTGTCGACTTACAGTTTGAGGTACTTCAGTTGATTGTCGACTTACCGTTTGAGGTACTTCAGTTGATTTTCGACTTACCGTTTGAGGTACTTCAGTTGATTTTCGACTTACCGTTTGAGGTACTTCAGTTGATTGTCGACTTACCGTTTGAGGTACTTCAGTTGGTTGTCGACTTACCGTTTGAGGTACTTCAGTTGGTTATCGACTTACCGTTTGAGGTACTTCAGTTGGTTGTCGACTTACCGTTTGAGGTACTTCAGTTGATTTTCGACTTACCGTTTGAGGTACTTCTACTTCAGTTGGTTGTCGACTTACCGTTTGAGGTACTTCAGTTGGTTGTCGACTTACCGTTTGAGGTACTTCAGTTGGTTGTCGACTTACCGTTTGAGGTACTTCAGTTGATTTTCGACTTACCGTTTGAGGTACTTCAGTTGGTTATCAACTTACCGTTTGAGGTACTTCAGTTGGTTGTCGGCTTACAGTTTGAGGTACTTCTACTTCAGTTGGTTGTCGACTTACAGTTTGAGGTACTTCAGTTGGTTTTCGACTTACCGTTTGAGGTACTTCAGTTGATTTTCGACTTACCGTTTGAGGTACTTCAGTTGGTTTTCGACTTACCGTTTGAGGTACTTCAGTTGGTTATCGACTTACCGTTTGAGGTACTTCAGTTGGTTATCGACTTACCGTTTGAGGTACTTCAGTTGGTTATCAACTTACCGTTTGAGGTACTTCAGTTGGTTGTCGGCTTACAGTTTGAGGTACTTCTACTTCAGTTGGTTGTCAACTTACAGTTTGAGGTACTTCAGTTGGTTTTCGACTTACCGTTTGAGGTACTTCAGTTGATTTTCGACTTACCGTTTGAGGTACTTCAGTTGGTTTTCGACTTACCGTTTGAGGTACTTCAGTTGGTTATCGACTTACCGTTTGAGGTACTTCAGTTGATTTTCGACTTACCGTTTGAGGTACTTCAGTTGGTTATCGACTTACCGTTTGAGGTACTTCAGTTGGTTGTCGACTTACCGTTTGAGGTACTTCAGTTGGTTGTCGACTTACCGTTTGAGGTACTTCAGTTGGTTTTCGACTTACCGTTTGAGGTACTTCAGTTGATTTTCGACTTACCGTTTGAGGTACTTCAGTTGATTTTCGACTTACCGTTTGAGGTACTTCAGTTGATTGTCGACTTACCGTTTGAGGTACTTCAGTTGGTTGTCGACTTACCGTTTGAGGTACTTCAGTTGGTTATCGACTTACCGTTTGAGGTACTTCAGTTGATTTTCGACTTACCGTTTGAGGTACTTCTACTTCAGTTGGTTGTCGACTTACCGTTTGAGGTACTTCAGTTGGTTATCGACTTACCGTTTGAGGTACTTCAGTTGATTTTCGACTTACCGTTTGAGGTACTTCTACTTCAGTTGGTTGTCGACTTACCGTTTGAGGTACTTCAGTTGATTTTCGACTTACCGTTTGAGGTACTTCTACTTCAGTTGGTTGTCGACTTACCGTTTGAGGTACTTCAGTTGGTTGTCGACTTACCGTTTGAGGTACTTCAGTTGGTTGTCGACTTACCGTTTGAGGTACTTCAGTTGATTTTCGACTTACCGTTTGAGGTACTTCAGTTGGTTTTCGACTTACCGTTTGAGGTACTCAGTTGGTTGTCGACTTACAGTTTGAGGTACTTCTACTTCAGTTGGTTGTCGACTTACAGTTTGAGGTACTTCAGTTGGTTTTCGACTTACCGTTTGAGGTACTTCAGTTGATTTTCGACTTACCGTTTGAGGTACTTCAGTTGGTTTTCGACTTACCGTTTGAGGTACTTCAGTTGGTTGTCGACTTACCGTTTGAGGTACTTCAGTTGGTTGTCGGCTTACCGTTTGAGGTACTTCAGTTGATTTTCGACTTACCGTTTGAGGTACTTCAGTTGGTTGTCGACTTACAGTTTGAGGTACTTCAGTTGGTTGTCGACTTACAGTTTGAGGTACTTCAGTTGGTTGTCGACTTACAGTTTGAGGTACTTCAGTTGGTTGTCGACTTACAGTTTGAGGTACTTCAGTTGGTTATCGACTTACAGTTTGAGGTACTTCAGTTGGTTGTCGACTTACAGTTTGAGGTACTTCAGTTGGTTGTCGACTTACTGTTTGAGGTACTTCAGTTGGTTTTCGACTTACAGTTTGAGGTACTTCTACTTCAGCTGGTTGTCGACTTACAGTTTGAGGTACTTCAGTTGGTTGTCGACTTACCGTTTGAGGTACTTCAGTTGATTTTCGAGTTACAGTTTGAGGTACTTCAGTTGGTTTTCGACTTACAGTTTGAGGTACTTCAGTTGGTTTTCGACTTACAGTTTGAGGTACTTCTACTTCAGTTGGTTGTTGACTTACAGTTTGAGGTACTTCTACTTCAGTTGGTTGTCGACTTACTGTTTGAGGTACTTCAGTTGGTTTTCGACTTACAGTTTGAGGTACTTCTACTTCAGTTGGTTGTCGACTTACTGTTTGAGGTACTTCAGTTGGTTTTCGACTTACAGTTTGAGGTACTTCTACTTCAGTTGGTTGTTGACTTACAGTTTGAGGTACTTCTACTTCAGTTGGTTTTCGACTTCCAGTTTGAGGTACTTCAGTTGGTTGTCGACTTACCGTTTGAGGTACTTCAGTTGGTTGTCGACTTACAGTTTGAGGTACTTCAGTTGGTTGTTGACTTACAGTATGAGGTACTTCTACTTCAGTTGATTGTCGACTTACAGTTTGAGGTACTTCAGTTGGTTGTCGACTTACCGTTTGAGGTACTTCAGTTGGTTGTCGACTTACAGTTTGAGGTACTTCTACTTCAGTTGGTTGTCGACTTACTGTTTGAGGTACTTCAGTTGGTTTTCGACTTACAGTTTGAGGTACTTCTACTTCAGTTGGTTGTTGACTTACAGTTTGAGGTACTTCAGTTGATTTTCGACTTACCGTTTGAGGTACTTCAGTTGGTTTTCGACTTACAGTTTGAGGTACTTCAGTTGGTTGTCGACTTACAGTTTGAGGTACTTCAGTTGGTTGTTGACTTACAGTATGAGGTACTTCAGTTGGTTGTCGACTTACAGTTTGAGGTACTTCTACTTCAGTTGGTTGCCGACTTACCGTTTGAGGTACTTCAGTTGATTTTCGACTTACCGTTTGAGGTACTTCAGTTGGTTGTCGGTTTACCGTTTGAGGTACTTCAGTTGGTTGTCGACTTACCGTTTGAGGTACTTCAGTTGGTTGTCGACTTACCGTTTGAGGTACTTCAGTTGGTTGTCGGCTTACCGTTTGAGGTACTTCAGTTGGTTGTCGACTTACCGTTTGAGGTACTTCAGTTGGTTGTCGACTTACCGTTTGAGGTACTTCAGTTGGTTGTCGGCTTACCGTTTGAGGTACTTCAGTTGGTTGTCGACTTACCGTTTGAGGTACTTCAGTTGGTTGTCGACTTACCGTTTGAGGTACTTCAGTTGGTTGTCGACTTACCGTTTGAGGTACTTCAGTTGATTTTCGACTTACCGTTTGAGGTACTTCAGTTGATTTTCGACTTACCGTTTGAGGTACTTCAGTTGGTTGTCGGTTTACCGTTTGAGGTACTTCAGTTGGTTGTCGACTTATCGTTTGAGGTACTTCAGTTGGTTGTCGACTTACCGTTTGAGGTACTTCAGTTGGTTGTCGGCTTACCGTTTGAGGAACTTCAGTTGGTTGTCGACTTACCGTTTGAGGTACTTCAGTTGGTTGTCGACTTACCGTTTGAGGTACTTCAGTTGGTTGTCGACTTACAGTTTGAGGTACTTCAGTTGGTTGTCGGCTTACAGTTTGAGGTACTTCAGTTGATTTTCGACTTACCGTTTGAGGTACTTCAGTTGGTTATCAACTTACCGTTTGAGGTACTTCAGTTGATTTTCGACTTACCGTTTGAGGTACTTCAGTTGATTTTCGACTTACCGTTTGAGGTACTTCAGTTGATTTTCGACTTACCGTTTGAGGTACTTCAGATGATTTTCGACTTACCGTTTGAGGTACTTCAGTTGGTTGTCGACTTACCGTTTGAGGTACTTCTACTTCAGTTGGTTATCGACTTACCGTTTGAGGTACTTCAGTTGGTTGTCGGCTTACCGTTTGAGGTACTTCAGTTGATTTTCGACTTACAGTTTGAGGTACTTCAGTTGATTATCGACTTACCGTTTGAGGTACTTCAGTTGGTTGTCGACTTACCGTTTGAGGTACTTCAGTTGGTTGTCGACTTACCGTTTGAGGTACTTCAGTTGGTTGTCGACTTACCGTTTGAGGTACTTCAGTTGATTTTCGACTTACAGTTTGAGGTACTTCAGTTGATTTTCGACTTACAGTTTGAGGTACTTCAGTTGGTTATCAACTTACCGTTTGAGGTACTTCAGTTGGTTGTCGACTTACCGTTTGAGGTACTTCAGTTGGTTATCGACTTACCGTTTGAGGTACTTCAGTTGATTTTCGACTTACCGTTTGAGGTACTTCAGATGATTTTCGACTTACCGTTTGAGGTACTTCAGTTGGTTGTCGACTTACCGTTTGAGGTACTTCTACTTCAGTTGGTTATCGACTTACCGTTTGAGGTACTTCAGTTGGTTGTCGGCTTACCGTTTGAGATACTTCAGTTGATTTTCGACTTACAGTTTGAGGTACTTCAGTTGGTTATCGACTTACCGTTTGAGGTACTTCAGTTGGTTGTCGACTTACCGTTTGAGGTACTTCAGTTGGTTGTCGACTTACCGTTTGAGGTACTTCAGTTGGTTGTCGACTTACCGTTTGAGGTACTTCATTTGGTTGTCGACTTACCGTTTGAGGTACTTCAGTTGATTTTCGACTTACAGTTTGAGGTACTTCAGTTGATTTTCGACTTACAGTTTGAGGTACTTCAGTTGGTTATCAACTTACCGTTTGAGGTACTTCAGTTGGTTGTCGACTTACCGTTTGAGGTACTTCAGTTGGTTATCGACTTACCGTTTGAGGTACTTCAGTTGATTTTCGACTTACAGTTTGAGGTACTTCAGTTGGTTATCAACTTACCGTTTGAGGTACTTCAGTTGGTTGTCGACTTACCGTTTGAGGTACTTCAGTTGGTTGTCGACTTACCGTTTGAGGTACTTCAGTTGGTTATCAACTTACCGTTTGAGGTACTTCAGTTGGTTATCAACTTACCGTTTGAGGTACTTCAGTTGGTTGTCGACTTACAGTTTGAGGTACTTCAGTTGGTTGTCGACTTACCGTTTGAGGTACTTCAGTTGGTTATCGACTTACCGTTTGAGGTACTTCAGTTGATTTTCGACTTACAGTTTGAGGTACTTCAGTTGGTTATCAACTTACCGTTTGAGGTACTTCAGTTGGTTATCAACTTACCGTTTGAGGTACTTCAGTTGGTTGTCGACTTACAGTTTGAGGTACTTCAGTTGGTTATCAACTTACCGTTTGAGGTACTTCAGTTGGTTGTCGACTTACCGTTTGAGGTACTTCAGTTGGTTATCGACTTACCGTTTGAGGTACTTCAGTTGATTTTCGACTTACAGTTTGAGGTACTTCAGTTGGTTATCAACTTACCGTTTGAGGTACTTCAGTTGGTTGTCGACTTACCGTTTGAGGTACTTCAGTTGGTTGTCGACTTACCGTTTGAGGTACTTCAGTTGGTTATCGACTTACCGTTTGAGGTACTTCAGTTGATTTTCGACTTACAGTTTGAGGTACTTCAGTTGGTTATCAACTTACCGTTTGAGGTACTTCAGTTGGTTGTCGTCTTACCGTTTGAGGTACTTCAGTTGATTTTCGACTTACAGTTTGAGGTACTTCAGTTGATTTTCGACTTACAGTTTGAGGTACTTCAGTTGATTTTCGACTTACCGTTTGAGGTACTTCAGTTAGTTATCAACTTACCGTTTGAGGTACTTCAGTTGGTTGTCGACTTACCGTTTGAGGTACTTCAGTTGGTTATCGACTTACCGTTTGAGGTACTTCAGTTGATTTTCGACTTACAGTTTGAGGTACTTCAGTTGGTTATCAACTTACCGTTTGAGGTACTTCAGTTGGTTGTCGACTTACCGTTTGAGGTACTTCAGTTGGTTGTCGACTTACCGTTTGAGGTACTTCAGTTGGTTATCAACTTACCGTTTGAGGTACTTCAGTTGGTTATCGACTTACCGTTTGAGGTACTTCAGTTGATTTTCGACTTACAGTTTGAGGTACTTCAGTTGGTTATCAACTTACCGTTTGAGGTACTTCAGTTGGTTGTCGACTTACCGTTTGAGGTACTTCAGTTGGTTGTCGACTTACCGTTTGAGGTACTTCAGTTGGTTATCAACTTACCGTTTGAGGTACTTCAGTTGGTTATCAACTTACCGTTTGAGGTACTTCAGTTGGTTATCAACTTACCGTTTGAGGTACTTCAGTTGGTTGTCGACTTACCGTTTGAGGTACTTCAGTTGGTTATCAACTTACCGTTTGAGGTACTTCAGTTGGTTATCGACTTACCGTTTGAGGTACTTCAGTTGATTTTCGACTTACAGTTTGAGGTACTTCAGTTGGTTATCAACTTACCGTTTGAGGTACTTCAGTTGGTTGTCGACTTACCGTTTGAGGTACTTCAGTTGGTTGTCGACTTACCGTTTGAGGTACTTCAGTTGGTTATCAACTTACCGTTTGAGGTACTTCAGTTGGTTATCAACTTACCGTTTGAGGTACTTCAGTTGGTTGTCGACTTACAGTTTGAGGTACTTCAGTTGGTTGTCGAATTACCGTTTGAGGTACTTCAGTTGGTTATCGACTTACCGTTTGAGGTACTTCAGTTGATTTTCGACTTACAGTTTGAGGTACTTCAGTTGGTTATCAACTTACCGTTTGAGGTACTTCAGTTGGTTATCAACTTACCGTTTGAGGTACTTCAGTTGGTTGTCGACTTACAGTTTGAGGTACTTCAGTTGGTTATCAACTTACCGTTTGAGGTACTTCAGTTGGTTGTCGACTTACCGTTTGAGGTACTTCAGTTGGTTATCGACTTACCGTTTGAGGTACTTCAGTTGATTTTCGACTTACAGTTTGAGGTACTTCAGTTGGTTATCAACTTACCGTTTGAGGTACTTCAGTTGGTTGTCGACTTACCGTTTGAGGTACTTCAGTTGGTTGTCGACTTACCGTTTGAGGTACTTCAGTTGGTTATCGACTTACCGTTTGAGGTACTTCAGTTGATTTTCGACTTACAGTTTGAGGTACTTCAGTTGGTTATCAACTTACCGTTTGAGGTACTTCAGTTGGTTGTCGACTTACCGTTTGAGGTACTTCAGTTGGTTATCGACTTACCGTTTGAGGTACTTCAGTTGATTTTCGGCTTACCGTTTGAGGTACTTCAGTTGGTTGTCGACTTACCGTTTGAGGTACTTCAGTTGGTTATCGACTTACCGTTTGAGGTACTTCAGTTGGTTATCGACTTACCGTTTGAGGTACTTCAGTTGGTTGTCGACTTACCGTTTGAGGTACTTCAGTTGGTTTTCGACTTACCGTTTGAGGTACTTCAGTTGATTTTCGACTTACCGTTTGAGGTACTTCAGTTGATTGTCGACTTACCGTTTGAGGTACTTCAGTTGGTTGTCGACTTACCGTTTGAGGTACTTCAGTTGGTTATCGACTTACCGTTTGAGGTACTTCAGTTGATTTTCGACTTACCGTTTGAGGTACTTCTACTTCAGTTGATTTTCGACTTACCGTTTGAGGTACTTCAGTTGGTTATCGACTTACCGTTTGAGGTACTTCAGTTGATTTTCGACTTACCGTTTGAGGTACTTCTACTTCAGTTGGTTGTCGACTTACCGTTTGAGGTACTTCAGTTGATTTTCGACTTACCGTTTGAGGTACTTCTACTTCAGTTGGTTGTCGACTTACCGTTTGAGGTACTTCAGTTGATTTTCGACTTACCGTTTGAGGTACTTCAGTTGGTTGTCGACTTACCGTTTGAGGTACTTCAGTTGATTTTCGACTTACCGTTTGAGGTACTTCAGTTGGTTTTCGACTTACCGTTTGAGGTACTTCAGTTGGTTGTCGACTTACAGTTTGAGGTACTTCTACTTCAGTTGGTTGTCGACTTACAGTTTGAGGTACTTCAGTTGGTTTTCGACTTACCGTTTGAGGTACTTCAGTTGATTTTCGACTTACCGTTTGAGGTACTTCAGTTGGTTTTCGACTTACCGTTTGAGGTACTTCAGTTGGTTGTCGACTTACCGTTTGAGGTACTTCAGTTGGTTGTCGGCTTACCGTTTGAGGTACTTCAGTTGATTTTCGACTTACCGTTTGAGGTACTTCAGTTGGTTGTCGACTTACAGTTTGAGGTACTTCAGTTGGTTGTCGACTTACAGTTTGAGGTACTTCAGTTGGTTATCGACTTACAGTTTGAGGTACTTCAGTTGGTTGTCGATTTACAGTTTGAGGTACTTCAGTTGGTTGTCGACTTACTGTTTGAGGTACTTCAGTTGGTTGTCGACTTACCGTTTGAGGTACTTCAGTTGATTTTCGACTTACAGTTTGAGGTACTTCAGTTGGTTGTCGACTTACTGTTTGAGGTACTTCAGTTGGTTGTCGACTTACCGTTTGAGGTACTTCAGTTGGTTGTCGACTTACAGTTTGAGGTACTTCAGTTGGTTGTCGACTTACTGTTTGAGGTACTTCAGTTGGTTGTCGACTTACAGTTTGAGGTACTTCAGTTGATTTTCGACTTACCGTTTGAGGTACTTCAGTTGGTTGTCGACTTACAGTTTGAGGTACTTCAGTTGGTTGTCGACTTACAGTTTGAGGTACTTCAGTTGGTTGTCGACTTACAGTTTGAGGTACTTCAGTTGATTTTCGACTTACCGTTTGAGGTACTTCAGTTGATTTTCGACTTACCGTTTGAGGTACTTCAGTTGGTTGTCGACTTACAGTTTGAGGTACTTCAGTTGGTTGTCGACTTACAGTTTGAGGTACTTCAGTTGGTTATCGACTTACAGTTTGAGGTACTTCAGTTGGTTATCGACTTACTGTTTGAGGTACTTCAGTTGGTTGTCGACTTACCGTTTGAGGTACTTCAGTTGATTTTCGACTTACAGTTTGAGGTACTTCAGTTGGTTGTCGACTTACTGTTTGAGGTACTTCAGTTGGTTGTCGACTTACCGTTTGAGGTACTTCAGTTGATTTTCGACTTACAGTTTGAGGTACTTCAGTTGGTTGTCGACTTACTGTTTGAGGTACTTCAGTTGGTTGTCGACTTACCGTTTGAGGTACTTCAGTTGGTTGTCGACTTACAGTTTGAGGTACTTCAGTTGGTTGTCGACTTACTGTTTGAGGTACTTCAGTTGGTTGTCGACTTACCGTTTGAGGTACTTCAGTTGATTTTCGACTTACAGTTTGAGGTACTTCAGTTGGTTGTCGACTTACTGTTTGAGGTACTTCAGTTGGTTGTCGACTTACCGTTTGAGGTACTTCAGTTGGTTGTCGACTTACAGTTTGAGGTACTTCAGTTGGTTGTCGACTTACAGTTTGAGGTACTTCAGTTGGTTGTCGACTTACTGTTTGAGGTACTTCAGTTGGTTGTCGACTTACTGTTTGAGGTACTTCAGTTGGTTGTCGACTTACCGTTTGAGGTACTTCAGTTGGTTGTCGACTTACAGTTTGAGGTACTTCAGTTGGTTGTCGACTTACTGTTTGAGGTACTTCAGTTGGTTGTCGACTTACAGTTTGAGGTACTTCAGTTGGTTGTCGACTTACTGTTTGAGGTACTTCAGTTGGTTGTCGACTTACTGTTTGAGGTACTTCAGTTGGTTGTCGACTTACCGTTTGAGGTACTTCAGTTGGTTGTCGACTTACAGTTTGAGGTACTTCAGTTGGTTGTCGACTTACTGTTTGAGGTACTTCAGTTGGTTGTCGACTTACAGTTTGAGGTACTTCAGTTGGTTGTCGACTTACTGTTTGAGGTACTTCAGTTGGTTGTCGACTTACCGTTTGAGGTACTTCAGTTGGTTGTCGACTTACAGTTTGAGGTACTTCAGTTGGTTGTCGACTTACTGTTTGAGGTACTTCAGTTGGTTGTCGACTTACAGTTTGAGGTACTTCAGTTGGTTGTCGACTTACAGTTTGAGGTACTTCAGTTGGTTGTCGACTTACAGTTTGAGGTACTTCAGTTGGTTGTCGACTTACTGTTTGAGGTACTTCAGTTGGTTGTCGACTTACAGTTTGAGGTACTTCAGTTGGTTATCGACTTACCGTTTGAGGTACTTCAGTTGGTTGTCGACTTACAGTTTGAGGTACTTCAGTTGGTTGTCGACTTACTGTTTGAGGTACTTCAGTTGATTTTCGACTTACAGTTTGAGGTACTTCAGTTGGTTGTCGACTTACTGTTTGAGGTACTTCAGTTGGTTGTCGACTTACCGTTTGAGGTACTTCAGTTGATTTTCGACTTACAGTTTGAGGTACTTCAGTTGGTTATCGACTTACAGTTTGAGGTACTTCAGTTGGTTGTCGACTTACAGTTTGAGGTACTTCAGTTGGTTGTCGACTTACTGTTTGAGATACTTCAGTTGGTTGTCGACTTACCGTTTGAGGTACTTCAGTTGGTTATCGACTTACCGTTTGAGGTACTTCAGTTGGTTGTCGACTTACCGTTTGAGGTACTTCAGTTGATTTTCGACTTACCGTTTGAGGTACTTCAGTTGGTTTTCGACTTACCGTTTGAGGTACTTCAGTTGGTTGTCGACTTACAGTTTGAGGTACTTCAGTTGGTTGTCGACTTACAGTTTGAGGTACTTCAGTTGGTTATCAACTTACCGTTTGAGGTACTTCAGTTGGTTATCAACTTACCGTTTGAGGTACTTCAGTTGGTTGTCGACTTACCGTTTGAGGTACTTCAGTTGGTTGTTGACTTACCGTTTGAGGTACTTCAGTTGGTTGTCGACTTACCGTTTGAGGTACTTCAGTTGGTTGTTGACTTACCGTTTGAGGTACTTCAGTTGTTGTTGACTTACCGTTTGAGGTACTTCAGTTGGTTGTCGACTTACAGTTTGAGGTACTTCAGTTGGTTGTCGACTTACAGTTTGAGGTACTTCAGTTGGTTATCGACTTACAGTTTGAGGTACTTCAGTTGGTTGTCGACTTACAGTTTGAGGTACTTCAGTTGGTTGTCGACTTACTGTTTGAGGTACTTCAGTTGGTTTTCGACTTACAGTTTGAGGTACTTCTACTTCAGTTGGTTGTCGACTTACAGTTTGAGGTACTTCAGTTGGTTGTCGACTTACCGTTTGAGGTACTTCAGTTGGTTGTCGACTTACCGTTTGAGGTACTTCAGTTGGTTGTCGACTTACCGTTTGAGGTACTTCAGTTGATTTTCGACTTACAGTTTGAGGTACTTCAGTTGGTTTTCGACTTACCGTTTGAGGTACTTCAGTTGGTTGTCGTCTTACCGTTTGAGGTACTTCAGTTGATTTTCGACTTACAGTTTGAGGTACTTCAGTTGATTTTCGACTTACAGTTTGAGGTACTTCAGTTGATTTTCGACTTACCGTTTGAGGTACTTCAGTTAGTTATCAACTTACCGTTTGAGGTACTTCAGTTGGTTGTCGACTTACCGTTTGAGGTACTTCAGTTGGTTATCGACTTACCGTTTGAGGTACTTCAGTTGATTTTCGACTTACAGTTTGAGGTACTTCAGTTGGTTATCAACTTACCGTTTGAGGTACTTCAGTTGGTTGTCGACTTACCGTTTGAGGTACTTCAGTTGGTTGTCGACTTACCGTTTGAGGTACTTCAGTTGGTTATCAACTTACCGTTTGAGGTACTTCAGTTGGTTATCGACTTACCGTTTGAGGTACTTCAGTTGATTTTCGACTTACAGTTTGAGGTACTTCAGTTGGTTATCAACTTACCGTTTGAGGTACTTCAGTTGGTTGTCGACTTACCGTTTGAGGTACTTCAGTTGGTTGTCGACTTACCGTTTGAGGTACTTCAGTTGGTTATCAACTTACCGTTTGAGGTACTTCAGTTGGTTATCAACTTACCGTTTGAGGTACTTCAGTTGGTTATCAACTTACCGTTTGAGGTACTTCAGTTGGTTGTCGACTTACCGTTTGAGGTACTTCAGTTGGTTATCAACTTACCGTTTGAGGTACTTCAGTTGGTTATCGACTTACCGTTTGAGGTACTTCAGTTGATTTTCGACTTACAGTTTGAGGTACTTCAGTTGGTTATCAACTTACCGTTTGAGGTACTTCAGTTGGTTGTCGACTTACCGTTTGAGGTACTTCAGTTGGTTGTCGACTTACCGTTTGAGGTACTTCAGTTGGTTATCAACTTACCGTTTGAGGTACTTCAGTTGGTTATCAACTTACCGTTTGAGGTACTTCAGTTGGTTGTCGACTTACAGTTTGAGGTACTTCAGTTGGTTGTCGAATTACCGTTTGAGGTACTTCAGTTGGTTATCGACTTACCGTTTGAGGTACTTCAGTTGATTTTCGACTTACAGTTTGAGGTACTTCAGTTGGTTATCAACTTACCGTTTGAGGTACTTCAGTTGGTTATCAACTTACCGTTTGAGGTACTTCAGTTGGTTGTCGACTTACAGTTTGAGGTACTTCAGTTGGTTATCAACTTACCGTTTGAGGTACTTCAGTTGGTTGTCGACTTACCGTTTGAGGTACTTCAGTTGGTTATCGACTTACCGTTTGAGGTACTTCAGTTGATTTTCGACTTACAGTTTGAGGTACTTCAGTTGGTTATCAACTTACCGTTTGAGGTACTTCAGTTGGTTGTCGACTTACCGTTTGAGGTACTTCAGTTGGTTGTCGACTTACCGTTTGAGGTACTTCAGTTGGTTATCGACTTACCGTTTGAGGTACTTCAGTTGATTTTCGACTTACAGTTTGAGGTACTTCAGTTGGTTATCAACTTACCGTTTGAGGTACTTCAGTTGGTTGTCGACTTACCGTTTGAGGTACTTCAGTTGGTTATCGACTTACCGTTTGAGGTACTTCAGTTGATTTTCGGCTTACCGTTTGAGGTACTTCAGTTGGTTGTCGACTTACCGTTTGAGGTACTTCAGTTGGTTATCGACTTACCGTTTGAGGTACTTCAGTTGGTTATCGACTTACCGTTTGAGGTACTTCAGTTGGTTGTCGACTTACCGTTTGAGGTACTTCAGTTGGTTTTCGACTTACCGTTTGAGGTACTTCAGTTGATTTTCGACTTACCGTTTGAGGTACTTCAGTTGATTGTCGACTTACCGTTTGAGGTACTTCAGTTGGTTGTCGACTTACCGTTTGAGGTACTTCAGTTGGTTATCGACTTACCGTTTGAGGTACTTCAGTTGATTTTCGACTTACCGTTTGAGGTACTTCTACTTCAGTTGATTTTCGACTTACCGTTTGAGGTACTTCAGTTGGTTATCGACTTACCGTTTGAGGTACTTCAGTTGATTTTCGACTTACCGTTTGAGGTACTTCTACTTCAGTTGGTTGTCGACTTACCGTTTGAGGTACTTCAGTTGATTTTCGACTTACCGTTTGAGGTACTTCTACTTCAGTTGGTTGTCGACTTACCGTTTGAGGTACTTCAGTTGATTTTCGACTTACCGTTTGAGGTACTTCAGTTGGTTGTCGACTTACCGTTTGAGGTACTTCAGTTGATTTTCGACTTACCGTTTGAGGTACTTCAGTTGGTTTTCGACTTACCGTTTGAGGTACTTCAGTTGGTTGTCGACTTACAGTTTGAGGTACTTCTACTTCAGTTGGTTGTCGACTTACAGTTTGAGGTACTTCAGTTGGTTTTCGACTTACCGTTTGAGGTACTTCAGTTGATTTTCGACTTACCGTTTGAGGTACTTCAGTTGGTTTTCGACTTACCGTTTGAGGTACTTCAGTTGGTTGTCGACTTACCGTTTGAGGTACTTCAGTTGGTTGTCGGCTTACCGTTTGAGGTACTTCAGTTGATTTTCGACTTACCGTTTGAGGTACTTCAGTTGGTTGTCGACTTACAGTTTGAGGTACTTCAGTTGGTTGTCGACTTACAGTTTGAGGTACTTCAGTTGGTTATCGACTTACAGTTTGAGGTACTTCAGTTGGTTGTCGATTTACAGTTTGAGGTACTTCAGTTGGTTGTCGACTTACTGTTTGAGGTACTTCAGTTGGTTGTCGACTTACCGTTTGAGGTACTTCAGTTGATTTTCGACTTACAGTTTGAGGTACTTCAGTTGGTTGTCGACTTACTGTTTGAGGTACTTCAGTTGGTTGTCGACTTACCGTTTGAGGTACTTCAGTTGGTTGTCGACTTACAGTTTGAGGTACTTCAGTTGGTTGTCGACTTACTGTTTGAGGTACTTCAGTTGGTTGTCGACTTACAGTTTGAGGTACTTCAGTTGATTTTCGACTTACCGTTTGAGGTACTTCAGTTGGTTGTCGACTTACAGTTTGAGGTACTTCAGTTGGTTGTCGACTTACAGTTTGAGGTACTTCAGTTGGTTGTCGACTTACAGTTTGAGGTACTTCAGTTGATTTTCGACTTACCGTTTGAGGTACTTCAGTTGATTTTCGACTTACCGTTTGAGGTACTTCAGTTGGTTGTCGACTTACAGTTTGAGGTACTTCAGTTGGTTGTCGACTTACAGTTTGAGGTACTTCAGTTGGTTATCGACTTACAGTTTGAGGTACTTCAGTTGGTTATCGACTTACTGTTTGAGGTACTTCAGTTGGTTGTCGACTTACCGTTTGAGGTACTTCAGTTGATTTTCGACTTACAGTTTGAGGTACTTCAGTTGGTTGTCGACTTACTGTTTGAGGTACTTCAGTTGGTTGTCGACTTACCGTTTGAGGTACTTCAGTTGATTTTCGACTTACAGTTTGAGGTACTTCAGTTGGTTGTCGACTTACTGTTTGAGGTACTTCAGTTGGTTGTCGACTTACCGTTTGAGGTACTTCAGTTGGTTGTCGACTTACAGTTTGAGGTACTTCAGTTGGTTGTCGACTTACTGTTTGAGGTACTTCAGTTGGTTGTCGACTTACCGTTTGAGGTACTTCAGTTGATTTTCGACTTACAGTTTGAGGTACTTCAGTTGGTTGTCGACTTACTGTTTGAGGTACTTCAGTTGGTTGTCGACTTACCGTTTGAGGTACTTCAGTTGGTTGTCGACTTACAGTTTGAGGTACTTCAGTTGGTTGTCGACTTACAGTTTGAGGTACTTCAGTTGGTTGTCGACTTACTGTTTGAGGTACTTCAGTTGGTTGTCGACTTACTGTTTGAGGTACTTCAGTTGGTTGTCGACTTACCGTTTGAGGTACTTCAGTTGGTTGTCGACTTACAGTTTGAGGTACTTCAGTTGGTTGTCGACTTACTGTTTGAGGTACTTCAGTTGGTTGTCGACTTACAGTTTGAGGTACTTCAGTTGGTTGTCGACTTACTGTTTGAGGTACTTCAGTTGGTTGTCGACTTACTGTTTGAGGTACTTCAGTTGGTTGTCGACTTACCGTTTGAGGTACTTCAGTTGGTTGTCGACTTACAGTTTGAGGTACTTCAGTTGGTTGTCGACTTACTGTTTGAGGTACTTCAGTTGGTTGTCGACTTACAGTTTGAGGTACTTCAGTTGGTTGTCGACTTACTGTTTGAGGTACTTCAGTTGGTTGTCGACTTACCGTTTGAGGTACTTCAGTTGGTTGTCGACTTACAGTTTGAGGTACTTCAGTTGGTTGTCGACTTACTGTTTGAGGTACTTCAGTTGGTTGTCGACTTACAGTTTGAGGTACTTCAGTTGGTTGTCGACTTACAGTTTGAGGTACTTCAGTTGGTTGTCGACTTACAGTTTGAGGTACTTCAGTTGGTTGTCGACTTACTGTTTGAGGTACTTCAGTTGGTTGTCGACTTACAGTTTGAGGTACTTCAGTTGGTTATCGACTTACCGTTTGAGGTACTTCAGTTGGTTGTCGACTTACAGTTTGAGGTACTTCAGTTGGTTGTCGACTTACTGTTTGAGGTACTTCAGTTGATTTTCGACTTACAGTTTGAGGTACTTCAGTTGGTTGTTGACTTACTGTTTGAGGTACTTCAGTTGGTTGTCGACTTACCGTTTGAGGTACTTCAGTTGATTTTCGACTTACAGTTTGAGGTACTTCAGTTGGTTATCGACTTACAGTTTGAGGTACTTCAGTTGGTTGTCGACTTACAGTTTGAGGTACTTCAGTTGGTTGTCGACTTACTGTTTGAGATACTT
The DNA here is from genome assembly GCA_032718475.1 of Nemertoderma westbladi. Lineage (NCBI taxonomy): Eukaryota > Metazoa > Xenacoelomorpha > Nemertodermatida > Nemertodermatidae > Nemertoderma > Nemertoderma westbladi. The sequence continues at coordinate 45,178 of JAUCBJ010007562.1, forward strand.
CAGTTGGTTGTCGACTTACCGTTTGAGGTACTTCAGTTGGTTATCGACTTACCGTTTGAGGTACTTCAGTTGGTTGTCGACTTACCGTTTGAGGTACTTCAGTTGATTTTCGACTTACCGTTTGAGGTACTTCAGTTGGTTTTCGACTTACCGTTTGAGGTACTTCAGTTGGTTGTCGACTTACAGTTTGAGGTACTTCAGTTGGTTGTCGACTTACAGTTTGAGGTACTTCAGTTGGTTATCAACTTACCGTTTGAGGTACTTCAGTTGGTTATCAACTTACCGTTTGAGGTACTTCAGTTGGTTGTCGACTTACCGTTTGAGGTACTTCAGTTGGTTGTTGACTTACCGTTTGAGGTACTTCAGTTGGTTGTCGACTTACCGTTTGAGGTACTTCAGTTGGTTGTTGACTTACCGTTTGAGGTACTTCAGTTGTTGTTGACTTACCGTTTGAGGTACTTCAGTTGGTTGTCGACTTACAGTTTGAGGTACTTCAGTTGGTTGTCGACTTACAGTTTGAGGTACTTCAGTTGGTTATCGACTTACAGTTTGAGGTACTTCAGTTGGTTGTCGACTTACAGTTTGAGGTACTTCAGTTGGTTGTCGACTTACTGTTTGAGGTACTTCAGTTGGTTTTCGACTTACAGTTTGAGGTACTTCTACTTCAGTTGGTTGTCGACTTACAGTTTGAGGTACTTCAGTTGGTTGTCGACTTACCGTTTGAGGTACTTCAGTTGGTTGTCGACTTACCGTTTGAGGTACTTCAGTTGGTTGTCGACTTACCGTTTGAGGTACTTCAGTTGATTTTCGACTTACAGTTTGAGGTACTTCAGTTGGTTTTCGACTTACAGTTTGAGGTACTTCAGTTGGTTTTCGACTTACAGTTTGAGGTACTTCCACTTCAGTTGGTTGTCGACTTACTGTTTGAGGTACTTCAGTTGGTTTTCGACTTACAGTTTGAGGTACTTCTACTTCAGTTGGTTGTTGACTTACAGTTTGAGGTACTTCTACTTCAGTTGGTTGTCGACTTACTGTTTGAGGTACTTCAGTTGGTTTTCGACTTACAGTTTGAGGTACTTCTACTTCAGTTGGTTGTCGACTTACTGTTTGAGGTACTTCAGTTGGTTTTCGACTTACAGTTTGAGGTACTTCTACTTCAGTTGGTTGTTGACTTACAGTTTGAGGTACTTCTACTTCAGTTGGTTTTCGACTTACAGTTTGAGGTACTTCAGTTGGTTGTCGACTTACAGTTTGAGGTACTTCAGTTGGTTGTTGACTTACAGTATGAGGTACTTCTACTTCAGTTGATTGTCGACTTACAGTTTGAGGTACTTCAGTTGGTTGTCGACTTACTGTTTGAGGTACTTCAGTTGGTTGTCGACTTACAGTTTGAGGTACTTCAGTTGGTTGTCGACTTACAGTTTGAGGTACTTCTACTTCAGTTGGTTGTCGACTTACCGTTTGAGGTACTTCAGTTGATTTTCGACTTACCGTTTGAGGTACTTCAGTTGGTTGTCGACTTACAGTTTGAGGTACTTCAGTTGGTTGTCGGTTTACCGTTTGAGGTACTTCAGTTGGTTGTCGACTTACCGTTTGAGGTACTTCAGTTGGTTGTCGACTTACCGTTTGAGGTACTTCAGTTGGTTGTCGGCTTACCGTTTGAGGTACTTCAGTTGGTTGTCGACTTACCGTTTGAGGTACTTCAGTTGGTTGTCGACTTACCGTTTGAGGTACTTCAGTTGGTTGTCGGCTTACCGTTTGAGGTACTTCAGTTGGTTGTCGACTTACCGTTTGAGGTACTTCAGTTGGTTGTCGACTTACCGTTTGAGGTACTTCAGTTGGTTGTCGACTTACCGTTTGAGGTACTTCAGTTGATTTTCGACTTACCGTTTGAGGTACTTCAGTTGATTTTCGACTTACCGTTTGAGGTACTTCAGTTGGTTGTCGGTTTACCGTTTGAGGTACTTCAGTTGGTTGTCGACTTATCGTTTGAGGTACTTCAGTTGGTTGTCGACTTACCGTTTGAGGTACTTCAGTTGGTTGTCGGCTTACCGTTTGAGGTACTTCAGTTGGTTGTCGACTTACAGTTTGAGGTACTTCAGTTGGTTGTCGACTTACCGTTTGAGGTACTTCAGTTGGTTGTCGGCTTACCGTTTGAGGTACTTCAGTTGGTTGTCGACTTACCGTTTGAGGTACTTCAGTTGGTTGTCGACTTACCGTTTGAGGTACTTCAGTTGGTTGTCGACTTACAGTTTGAGGTACTTCAGTTGGTTGTCGGCTTACAGTTTGAGGTACTTCAGTTGATTTTCGACTTACCGTTTGAGGTACTTCAGTTGGTTGTCGACTTACCGTTTGAGGTACTTCAGTTGATTTTCGACTTACCGTTTGAGGTACTTCAGTTGATTTTCGACTTACCGTTTGAGGTACTTCAGTTGATTTTCGACTTACCGTTTGAGGTACTTCAGTTGATTTTCGACTTACCGTTTGAGGTACTTCAGTTGGTTGTCGACTTACCGTTTGAGGCCTACTTCAGTTGGTTATCGACTTACCGTTTGAGGTACTTCAGTTGGTTGTCGGCTTACCGTTTGAGGTACTTCAGTTGGTTGTCGACTTACAGTTTGAGGTACTTCAGTTGGTTGTCGACTTACCGTTTGAGGTACTTCAGTTGGTTGTCGACTTACCGTTTGAGGTACTTCAGTTGGTTGTCGACTTACCGTTTGAGGTACTTCAGTTGATTTTCGACTTACAGTTTGAGGTACTTCAGTTGATTTTCGACTTACAGTTTGAGGTACTTCAGTTGATTTTCGACTTACAGTTTGAGGTACTTCAGTTGATTTTCGACTTACAGTTTGAGGTACTTCAGTTGATTTTCGACTTACAGTTTGAGGTACTTCAGTTGATTTTCGACTTACAGTTTGAGGTACTTCAGTTGATTTTCGACTTACAGTTTGAGGTACTTCAGTTGATTTTCGACTTACAGTTTGAGGTACTTCAGTTGGTTGTCGACTTACAGTTTGAGGTACTTCAGTTGGTTGTCGACTTACCGTTTGAGGTACTTCAGTTGGTTATCGACTTACCGTTTGAGGTACTTCAGTTGATTTTCGACTTACAGTTTGAGGTACTTCAGTTGGTTATCAACTTACCGTTTGAGGTACTTCAGTTGGTTATCAACTTACCGTTTGAGGTACTTCAGTTGGTTGTCGACTTACAGTTTGAGGTACTTCAGTTGGTTATCAACTTACCGTTTGAGGTACTTCAGTTGGTTGTCGACTTACCGTTTGAGGTACTTCAGTTGGTTATCGACTTACCGTTTGAGGTACTTCAGTTGATTTTCGACTTACAGTTTGAGGTACTTCAGTTGGTTATCAACTTACCGTTTGAGGTACCTCAGTTGGTTGTCGACTTACCGTTTGAGGTACTTCAGTTGGTTGTCGACTTACCGTTTGAGGTACTTCAGTTGGTTATCGACTTACCGTTTGAGGTACTTCAGTTGATTTTCGACTTACAGTTTGAGGTACTTCAGTTGGTTATCAACTTACCGTTTGAGGTACTTCAGTTGGTTGTCGACTTACCGTTTGAGGTACTTCAGTTGATTTTCGACTTACAGTTTGAGGTACTTCAGTTGATTTTCGACTTACAGTTTGAGGTACTTCAGTTGGTTATCAACTTACCGTTTGAGGTACTTCAGTTGGTTGTCGACTTACCGTTTGAGGTACTTCAGTTGGTTATCGACTTACCGTTTGAGGTACTTCAGTTGATTTTCGACTTACAGTTTGAGGTACTTCAGTTGGTTATCAACTTACCGTTTGAGGTACTTCAGTTGGTTGTCGACTTACCGTTTGAGGTACTTCAGTTGGTTGTCGACTTACCGTTTGAGGTACTTCAGTTGGTTATCAACTTACCGTTTGAGGTACTTCAGTTGGTTATCAACTTACCGTTTGAGGTACTTCAGTTGGTTGTCGACTTACAGTTTGAGGTACTTCAGTTGGTTGTCGACTTACCGTTTGAGGTACTTCAGTTGGTTATCGACTTACCGTTTGAGGTACTTCAGTTGATTTTCGACTTACAGTTTGAGGTACTTCAGTTGGTTATCAACTTACCGTTTGAGGTACTTCAGTTGGTTATCAACTTACCGTTTGAGGTACTTCAGTTGGTTGTCGACTTACAGTTTGAGGTACTTCAGTTGGTTATCAACTTACCGTTTGAGGTACTTCAGTTGGTTGTCGACTTACCGTTTGAGGTACTTCAGTTGATTTTCGACTTACAGTTTGAGGTACTTCAGTTGGTTATCAACTTACCGTTTGAGGTACTTCAGTTGGTTGTCGACTTACCGTTTGAGGTACTTCAGTTGGTTGTCGACTTACCGTTTGAGGTACTTCAGTTGGTTATCGACTTACCGTTTGAGGTACTTCAGTTGATTTTCGACTTACAGTTTGAGGTACTTCAGTTGGTTATCAACTTACCGTTTGAGGTACTTCAGTTGGTTGTCGACTTACCGTTTGAGGTACTTCAGTTGGTTGTCGACTTACCGTTTGAGGTACTTCAGTTGGTTATCGACTTACCGTTTGAGGTACTTCAGTTGATTTTCGACTTACAGTTTGAGGTACTTCAGTTGGTTATCAACTTACCGTTTGAGGTACTTCAGTTGGTTATCGACTTACCGTTTGAGGTACTTCAGTTGATTTTCGACTTACCGTTTGAGGTACTTCAGTTGGTTGTCGACTTACCGTTTGAGGTACTTCAGTTGGTTGTCGACTTACCGTTTGAGGTACTTCAGTTGATTTTCGACTTACCGTTTGAGGTACTTCAGTTGGTTTTCGACTTACCGTTTGAGGTACTTCAGTTGATTTTCGACTTACCGTTTGAGGTACTTCAGTTGGTTATCAACTTACCGTTTGAGGTACCTCAGTTGGTTGTCGACTTACCGTTTGAGGTACTTCAGTTGGTTGTCGACTTACCGTTTGAGGTACTTCAGTTGGTTATCGACTTACCGTTTGAGGTACTTCAGTTGGTTGTCGACTTACCGTTTGAGGTACTTCAGTTGGTTGTCGACTTACCGTTTGAGGTACTTCAGTTGATTTTCGACTTACCGTTTGAGGTACTTCAGTTGGTTTTCGACTTACCGTTTGAGGTACTTCAGTTGATTTTCGACTTACAGTTTGAGGTACTTCAGTTGATTTTCGACTTACAGTTTGAGGTACTTCAGTTGATTTTCGACTTACAGTTTGAGGTACTTCAGTTGATTTTCGACTTACAGTTTGAGGTACTTCAGTTGATTTTCGACTTACAGTTTGAGGTACTTCAGTTGATTTTCGACTTACAGTTTGAGGTACTTCAGTTGATTTTCGACTTACAGTTTGAGGTACTTCAGTTGATTTTCGACTTACAGTTTGAGGTACTTCAGTTGGTTGTCGACTTACAGTTTGAGGTACTTCAGTTGGTTGTCGACTTACCGTTTGAGGTACTTCAGTTGGTTATCGACTTACCGTTTGAGGTACTTCAGTTGATTTTCGACTTACAGTTTGAGGTACTTCAGTTGGTTATCAACTTACCGTTTGAGGTACTTCAGTTGGTTATCAACTTACCGTTTGAGGTACTTCAGTTGGTTGTCGACTTACAGTTTGAGGTACTTCAGTTGGTTATCAACTTACCGTTTGAGGTACTTCAGTTGGTTGTCGACTTACCGTTTGAGGTACTTCAGTTGGTTATCGACTTACCGTTTGAGGTACTTCAGTTGATTTTCGACTTACAGTTTGAGGTACTTCAGTTGGTTATCAACTTACCGTTTGAGGTACCTCAGTTGGTTGTCGACTTACCGTTTGAGGTACTTCAGTTGGTTGTCGACTTACCGTTTGAGGTACTTCAGTTGGTTATCGACTTACCGTTTGAGGTACTTCAGTTGATTTTCGACTTACAGTTTGAGGTACTTCAGTTGGTTATCAACTTACCGTTTGAGGTACTTCAGTTGGTTGTCGACTTACCGTTTGAGGTACTTCAGTTGATTTTCGACTTACAGTTTGAGGTACTTCAGTTGATTTTCGACTTACAGTTTGAGGTACTTCAGTTGGTTATCAACTTACCGTTTGAGGTACTTCAGTTGGTTGTCGACTTACCGTTTGAGGTACTTCAGTTGGTTATCGACTTACCGTTTGAGGTACTTCAGTTGATTTTCGACTTACAGTTTGAGGTACTTCAGTTGGTTATCAACTTACCGTTTGAGGTACTTCAGTTGGTTGTCGACTTACCGTTTGAGGTACTTCAGTTGGTTGTCGACTTACCGTTTGAGGTACTTCAGTTGGTTATCAACTTACCGTTTGAGGTACTTCAGTTGGTTATCAACTTACCGTTTGAGGTACTTCAGTTGGTTGTCGACTTACAGTTTGAGGTACTTCAGTTGGTTGTCGACTTACCGTTTGAGGTACTTCAGTTGGTTATCGACTTACCGTTTGAGGTACTTCAGTTGATTTTCGACTTACAGTTTGAGGTACTTCAGTTGGTTATCAACTTACCGTTTGAGGTACTTCAGTTGGTTATCAACTTACCGTTTGAGGTACTTCAGTTGGTTGTCGACTTACAGTTTGAGGTACTTCAGTTGGTTATCAACTTACCGTTTGAGGTACTTCAGTTGGTTGTCGACTTACCGTTTGAGGTACTTCAGTTGATTTTCGACTTACAGTTTGAGGTACTTCAGTTGGTTATCAACTTACCGTTTGAGGTACTTCAGTTGGTTGTCGACTTACCGTTTGAGGTACTTCAGTTGGTTGTCGACTTACCGTTTGAGGTACTTCAGTTGGTTATCGACTTACCGTTTGAGGTACTTCAGTTGATTTTCGACTTACAGTTTGAGGTACTTCAGTTGGTTATCAACTTACCGTTTGAGGTACTTCAGTTGGTTGTCGACTTACCGTTTGAGGTACTTCAGTTGGTTGTCGACTTACCGTTTGAGGTACTTCAGTTGGTTATCGACTTACCGTTTGAGGTACTTCAGTTGATTTTCGACTTACAGTTTGAGGTACTTCAGTTGGTTATCAACTTACCGTTTGAGGTACTTCAGTTGGTTATCGACTTACCGTTTGAGGTACTTCAGTTGATTTTCGACTTACCGTTTGAGGTACTTCAGTTGGTTGTCGACTTACCGTTTGAGGTACTTCAGTTGGTTGTCGACTTACCGTTTGAGGTACTTCAGTTGATTTTCGACTTACCGTTTGAGGTACTTCAGTTGGTTGTCGACTTACCGTTTGAGGTACTTCAGTTGGTTGTCGACTTACCGTTTGAGGTACTTCAGTTGATTTTCGACTTACCGTTTGAGGTACTTCAGTTGGTTGTCGACTTACCGTTTGAGGTACTTCAGTTGATTTTCGACTTACAGTTTGAGGTACTTCAGTTGGTTATCAACTTACCGTTTGAGGTACTTCAGTTGGTTATCGACTTACCGTTTGAGGTACTTCAGTTGATTTTCGACTTACCGTTTGAGGTACTTCAGTTGGTTGTCGACTTACCGTTTGAGGTACTTCAGTTGGTTGTCGACTTACCGTTTGAGGTACTTCAGTTGATTTTCGACTTACCGTTTGAGGTACTTCAGTTGGTTGTCGACTTACCGTTTGAGGTACTTCAGTTGGTTGTCGACTTACCGTTTGAGGTACTTCAGTTGATTTTCGACTTACCGTTTGAGGTACTTCAGTTGGTTGTCGACTTACCGTTTGAGGTACTTCAGTTGATTTTCGACTTACCGTTTGAGGTACTTCAGTTGGTTGTCGGCTTAGCGCTTCGAATGTCTGCTCTCGACTTCTGACAACTTCTCGTAGAAGACCTATAAATGAAAATTGTTTGATCATTATATATTATGTCACAGTAATAATAATAGTAATGTATACGCCCCATAAAACCGGGAGTTTATTTATTCTGTTTCGAAAACCTCCCAGTTTTTTATTAATAATTTTAAATTGTTTTGTTTCTTTTCAAAATCCCAAGTTTTTAGAAAACAATCGCAATTACAACGCATTTAAATTTCATTTTAATTATATATATACACAATAAATGTTACAGGCAGTAAATACAAATACGAGGTTTCGGGTCCAGCAGGCACCATTATCAAGCGCAATAATTTTTATTGTCCGTTTAAATCCTTTTTTTGTCCTTTTATTTTTTTATTTTTTATGTCCTCCAAAAATCTAATGTTAGGTTCCATGCTACCGGTTTCTCTACTGCTGTTCTCTCAGGCTATCAGTACCGGTATTAGTATATATAGCTATTTTGCTGTATTGTATGTACAGATGTAGGTATAAAGCAGGTATTTCTGTATTTTAGTACCGGTACCGGCACCGGTACTACTGTAGGCCTACTGTGTAGCCTACCATTTAAATACTGTACTGGTAGGCCTAACGGCTGACCGGTTATTTTGGTTAGAAAATGCCGCCTCTGTAACCTGCTCCTTTCCCTCAATTAGTTAAGTGATCGTTTATTGTTTTGGTTAGGAAATCAACGCCTCTGTAACCTGCTCCTTTCTCTCAATTGGTAATGTTATCGTTTATTGTTTTGGTTTGAAAATCCCGTCTCTGTAACCTGCTCCTTTCCCTGATTTGGTAAAGTGACTGTTTATTGTTTTGGTTAGAAAATCCCGCCTCTGTAACCTGCTCCTTTCCCTCAATTAGTTAAGTGATCGTTTATTGTTTTGGTTAGGAAATCCCGCCTCTGTAACCTGCTCCTTTCTCTCAATTGGTAATGTTATCGCTTATTGTTTTGGCTAGAAAATCCCGTCTCTGTAACCTGCTCCTTTCCCTGATTTGGTAAAGTGACTGTTTATTGTTTTGGTTAGAAAATCCCGCCTCTGTAACCTGCTCCTTTCCCTCAATTAGTTAAATGATCGTTTATTGTTTTGGTTAGGAAATCCCGTCTCTGTAACCTGCTCCTTTCCCTGATTTGGTAAAGTGACTGTTTATTGTTTTGGTTAGAAAATCCCGCCTCTGTAACCTGCTCCTTTCCCTCAATTAGTTAAATGATCGCTTATTGTTTTGGTTAGGAAATCCCGTCTCTGTAACCTGCTCCTTTCCCTGATTTGGTAAAGTGACTGTTTATTGTTTTGGTTAGAAAATCCCGCCTCTGTAACCTGCTCCTTTCCCTCAATTAGTTAAATGATCGTTTATTGTTTTGGTTAGGAAATCCCGTCTCTGTAACCTGCTCCTTTCCCTGATTTGGTAAAGTGACTGTTTATTATAATAATAATAATAATAATTTCTTTTTATTCGCAAAAACTCCGCAACAAGTTAAAAAACCGCACAGAGGCAGCCTAACAGAATAAGATCCCATTATAGCTGATTATTACGCGAATAAAGCGTCACAACCTACGATTTAATTTGTACTATAAAATTAACATACAGTAGGTTTAGTACTCAACTAATCTATAATAATGTACTGTACAATATGTACACAGTACCTTAAGCACAAACTTCGATCAAACTCGTTAGCCAGCTGTCTCCGGCATATATTTGTTTAAATTTATAGTCATATTAGTGTGTTTAATTTATGTTATGTCGTCACGTGAGTACATTTTGTAAAATTCCTTCTTTAGTTTATTTGTAAATTTGCTATATGACTTTGTTTCGCGAATATTTAAATTTAGAGAATTCCACAGTCTCGTACTACTAACCATCACGCTGTTGTATCCAAATTTTGTTTTTGTTTTTGGTACTTTGATACGGAATGTTCTTTTATTTATGTTTTTATTTTGCCTTTTATAATTTTTAAGGAAAGCAATACTTAGATTTTTAAATGGTGTTGATAAATCGAAAAAATATTTAAAGAAGTATTTTAGTACGTAGAAATTTCTAAGTGCTTGTAAGTGGGGTAATTTTGCCTTAGTGCGTAATTCTGTCCCAGTGGCATCTCTGATTTTTTTGCAGTAGACAGTACGTAGCCCGTAGTTTTGAATTTTATCTAGCCCGTAAAGTAATTCTTTGTACCCGTGTGTCATATGTAGTGGTGTAATAATTTCACAGCAGTAATTATGTAGTGGTAGGACAGTAGCCTTATACACTGTTAGTTTCGTGTTAGTAGGTAATTGACCTTTAATAAGTCTTAAACATGATACTGCATGGGTCATTTTCTCAGCAATCAATTTTATTTGTGGCTTCCAAGTAATTTTATTATCAATTATTATTCCTAGGTATTTAAATTGCAAGCTCTGTTTAACGGTTGCTTTTCCTATGTGCAGGTTAATTTTTTCTATCTCATTTGTTCTAGAATGTGGAGTTATTAAAATAAATTCAGTTTTTTCGGGATTTAGTTGCATTTTTAAACTTGAAAAGGTACTATCTATTTTTAATATACGATTTGATAAAGTTTGGGTAGCAGCGATCGGATCCGGTCCTGATGCAAAGATGAGAGTGTCGTCAGCGTATTGAGTGATGTTAAGGTCTTCAGATTCAGCAATTTCGTTGACGTATATGAGGAACATAAGTGTTCCTACGTGTTCCTTGCGGAATTCCCCGTTCAGTCTGTTCCCAACTGGAGAAGTTACCGTTGAGCTTAACCCTTTGTTTTCGTTGGCAAAGGTAGTCTTTCATTAGGGAGACATCAGTCGAATGGAGACCAATTTCTTTTAATTTTAGAAGAAGAATATGATGATTCAACGAATCGAAAGCCTTACTTAGATCTAGTGAAGCTACAGCCACGTGATTTCCTCGTCAAGTTTTGATCGCCAATTCTCAGTTGCGTATAATCAATCGCATCCTTAGTAGAAAAAGATTTCCGAAAACCAAACTGTTTGCTAGGGAGTAGTTTATTTTTAGTTATGTATGTGATTAATTGTATATAGATGACACGCTCATATATTTTTGCAAATGAGGAAGTTACAGAAATAGGTCTATAATTTTCAGGTATTTCTTTGTCTCCTTTTTTGTACACCGGGGTTACTTCTGCTAATTTAAGTCTATCAGGGAATTGAGATTTAGTTATAGATTGGTTAATTAAATGAGTCATGATAAATATTATTTTAGGGGAAATTAATTTTATTATTTTCGGGGGCACCTTTGAAGGACCAGGCGATTTATTCTCATTAAGTTTTGAGATTATATCGGAAACAGTAATCGCATCAATGTTTTTGAAACTGAAATTGTTAATTAAATCTTGATGTTTTTTACTTGTTTCATACGGAATGTCCTGTAATCCCAGAAAATTTCCTAGATTTAGATACGTTTTGTTAAACAATGATGCCATTGCTATTGGTTTGTTTATTATCCTTTTTAATTTTTCATCCCGTAAGGAGTGAATTTTGCACGATGGACTCTCTTTATTGAGAATGTTATTTATAATTTTCCACTTTTTACGGGATGAGCTTTCAGAAATGAATTTAGATTTTATAAACTTGTTCTTAGCAGCCCTATTTGCATTATTAAATTTGTTCCTATTAAATTTGAAAATACCAAAATCTGAATCCAGTTTAGTCCTACGCCAATTTACCATTGACTGTGATTTTTAATTTTGCAGTTCTTCCAATTTATCGTTCCACCATGGGCGATTAGTATTTTTATTGTTTTGGTTATGGCGTTGTTTCATTAGTTTTCTTTTAATCGGGGCATGTTTTTCAATAATTTTTTCTAACACATCTTCAAATAAATTAAAAGCTAAGTTTATATCATTATGCTGATAAACGTTAGTCCAATCTATTTTATTTATATCTGACAAAAACATTTTTTCTGAGAAACTACTGTAGTCCCTATAAGATACCCAGTTGCCAGTGTTGGACGCGTTCATTTTGTTTAGTTTAGAATTTATCTTAAATGTTACGAATTCATGATCTGAGAAGTAACATGGAAATGTGTTGCTCTCCGTTCTATCTAATGAAAACGAAGTAATAAAAAGGTCCAACAGGGTGTCAATTGTTTTGCCATAACGTGTAGGATTCTTTTAATCAGCTATAGAGAGTCCATATTGGCCCAAGATTGTTTTAAAATCTTCAACTTTTTTATCGGTGGAATTTAATATATTTATATTAAAATCTCCCATTATCACAATTTTCTTACTCGTAGAATTAATAGCACTTTCTAGTTCATCATTAAATTGATTTATGAAGAGTGATGAATTTTTTGGTGGGCTGTATACTAGCCCAACAATAAATTCATTACTAACTTCTATCCAAATTGAATCATATTTATTTGTAGTTTTGGTTAATTTAATATCTGCTCGTACTTGATGATTAACACTGTCGGGTATATAGATAAGTACACCTCCCCCTTTTTATTACGTCTATCAGCTCGATATAAATTGTAGCCAGCCAACTTGACACTTCTATTTATTTGGTACGTTTTTTTTAAGCCATGACTCAGTCACACCTATAATTAGATTGTCATCTATACTGGTTAATATGTCTTTTAATTCCGAGTAGTTTTTGACGATACTTCTGGCATTTAAAAGTAAAAATTTGGTTTGGTTTTTATTTTCTAGCAAGTAGTCTCTCACATTATTTAGATGTTGTCTATTTTTTCCAAACTTAATTTTATATTTATTATTACTTTTAGGATCAATGTAGTTTATGTTTGGCGTCGGGCCAGGGTTCTTGTGAACATCTCCAGCACGGTTTATTATAGTTATGATGGTGTGCGAAATAATAATAATATCTGTAATATAAAATATATATCGCATGAAAATAATAATATAACATTTTATGAAAACAGATGTATTTCTTTTCATAATTTGTCTTACTGAATTGCGTTCTTTGTTTGTAATTTTGTGTCCTAGTTTCGAGTGATGTCTTTTTTGTATTCCTATTATATTCGTTTGCCAAGTTGAGTAAATTAATATTAAAATTATTAGCCGTTGTGGCGAATATATATTGTAATGCTGTGAACGTAGTATTACAATATATGTCACTATAGTAGTTATGAATAAGAGTGTGAAATGTACAAATGGACTTCCCGCAAACAAATGGCAGTTAATATTTATTTTTATATTAAGGGAGATGTGTATCAAGTTACCAATTAATGCATATAAAAATATAAATCTGTAATTATTTTTGTTACCTGATACAACACGGCTTATATGACATTTTTTATTAAAATAATTATATATTTCAGAAAAATATTTTGGGTAAAATGCTTCATAAATTGCCGCATAATGAATTATGTATCCTATTTTATAAATGGTGCTAATGACAGTTGCCAGGTACTGGGGGCTAACGAGGAAGATCAAAATAACTATAAAATAATCAATAACACAGTATTTATCATTATCAATAAAATATTGTACTTGTACATGGGATCTGTATGAGTACAATGTGGGGAATCGAAATTGTGTACCGGTACCGGTAATGCTGCTTGTGCGGTTATTACATACATTTAAAGAAATTATATCGCAATAATTGGACCGGTAGATACATGTACCGGTATATATTTGAATATTATTTTTGCAGTAAAATAATAAAATTACCATAAAAGTAAAAATAAAATTTATCATTGGATGATAAACGAACATTATAAAATGGTCATTTCGTTTGATATTATTAATCAATTAGTTTGCCTCTAGCTGAAAATAAAAGATGATGAACATTATATAAAGAATATATAAATGAATATATATATTTAGACACTGATATTACCGTGGGCTGTGATGGCCCTTATTAGGGCTATTGCCGAATCAACTAACGGGTTACCGGCGTTGCTGTTCAGCCCTCTGTCCGAACTAACTGTGTTGGATTGATTTGCCGCAAAAAAATCAAAATAATAGGGCTGATCGAATTGTCGATGCGGTGTAGCGATGAATGGTTGATGGATATTCCGGTACATTGCCGTGGGTTGTTGCAAGTTGGTCGATTTACGAGGGTACTCATGGTGGAATTGCTGCGTATCTGCAGGTGTAGGATGATATTTCCACGCAGATGCCGGGGGCAATTGCCTGTTATGTTGCAAGCGATAATTTCCTCCCCCTCTATTCATCAGAGGTGGTTGGGGGTAGGAAGTTTGTTTAAATTGATGCGGGTTCGAGCAGCGATATTCGGACGGAACGGAACTATTCGTCTGCTGCTTGTGTGCGTGAGGTCCATGTATTTGCAGCTTTATATTTCTCGCAAGTATTCCAATATATTTTGCGGCGATATGTTTGGTGTCAAATAAGTGTGATCTTTTAATATTCGACTGCTCAACCAATCTAACACCGACCTTTTGACATAGCTTCCGGATTTCTCCGTTGATTGCGTCTACATTGACATCCGAACGAGTGATAATCTCAGAAACGTGGATATCGCAAAGAGGCCACTTTTTGCGAATAGTCTCGATACTTTCGTGTGCAGCCATTCCAAGCAAAAGTAAACCTTTTGGTGAAAAATGAAAGTACTTAGAAATGCATTTATTTTGTATTGAGTGTGTAGCACACATATTGTGCTTCATAAAACTGCTTTCAAATGTTCCATAACCCTCGCCAATTTTTTTTACGGCGTCCGCAAAATGTGATTTAAAAAATGCCAAAAATTCAATATTTTTGGCATAATTACATACAAACCAAAATGGCATGATAATTACCAAACTGGCAATGTCATATGTTTTTCAGAATCTTATATCTATGTAGTAAATAGCCATGTCGGTTAAATAATGTACAACTAATAAATATTTTTCTAATAGCATTGTAATGAGTGGATGGAAAATATGTCACGACCGTTACGCTGAAGAACAAGTTTTTCCAATATCTCCATATCCCCGGCATTAATGGTTATAATCTTTTATATCTATCGTTAGGTGGTTCGTATCAATTGTTTGAGTCATATAGTTTAACTTGACTGTATGTTCCAGTTGTAGTAATCAGCGTAACGGTCGTGACATTAACATGTGGGAAATGGGAATATTAGCATAGCATGTATAATTCAAGGAACGAAAGGTCGTCTTTTTTACTCTCCATTTAGATTACATTTTGGAATATGATTCCACACAAAGTGATAATTGAAATATTGGGTGTACAAAGGTTTCTTCTTAACCTATAATGTGCAATAAGAGCACTTATGACCGTAACGGTTGTGACACAAACTTAGGAATCATTATTATACAGTATAAATTAATTTGTATCATTTACAAACATCATTTACATATCATACCACTGCTGCAGTGGGATGTAATTATAATTATACTGTAATCAGGTAGTACACATAATAACCAAAATATCAGCTTACAATACTACATAGAACAGTAGAACCAGAAAGTATGGCTGCTTACATATAATCTGCAAAATTTGAAAAATTATGTTTATTTACTCTTGCACTTTTCATTTTAGCACCGAACATTGTAGGTGTATTCAACTGCGGAATTTAAAAAGCCTTCCATTGAAATCAGCGCACCAGACAGCCAGAAAACCTGTATGTAATAGAAATAAACACCATTCCTACAAGTCTAGTTGTTTTCACTAATTTGAAAAAATGCTGTTTACTTGCACTTTTCATTTTAGCACCAAAATGCTGAAATGGTAGGTATGTTCAACCAGTCAACTGCGGAATTTAAAAAGCCTTCCATTGAAATCGGCGTACCAGAACAGCAGGAAAAACTGTATGTAATAGAGAAAGAAACACAATTCGTACAATTCTAGTTGTTTTCACTAATTTTAAAAATGCTGGTTACTTGCACTTTTCATTTTAGCACCAAAAATGGTATGTCAGTAGATGTGTTCAACTGCGGAATTTAAAAAGCCTTCTATTGAAATCGGCGTACCAGAAAACCTGTATGTAATTGAAATAAATACCATTCCTACAATTCTTATTGTTTCAACTAATTTTAAAAATGCTGGTTACTTGCACTTTTCATTTTAGCACCAAAAATGGCAGGTCGGTAGATGCGTTCAACTGCGGAATTTAAAAAGCCTTCCATTGAAATTGGCGTACCAGAAAACCTGTATGTAATTGAAATAAATACCATTCCTACAATTCTTATTGTTTTCACTAATTTGAAAAATGCTGGTTACTTGCACTTTTCAATTTAGCACCAAAAATGGTAGGTGTGTTCAACTGCGGAATTTAAAAAGCCTTCCATTTAAATCAGCGCACCAGAAAACCTGTATGTAATTGAAATAAACACCATTCCTACAAGTCTAGTTGTTTTCATTAATTTGAAAAATGCTGTTTACTTGCACTTTTCATTTTAGCGCCAAAAATAGTAGATGTGTTCAACTGCGGAATTTAAAAAGCCTTCCATTGAAATCGGCGCACCAGAAAACCTATAAGTAATTGAAATAAATACCATTCCTACAAGTCTAGTTTGTTACGGTATATGGCGCTGTATCCACATTATTAGTCATTATGCAGTATAATATATTAGTTCGTTATACTGTACGCAATATTAGTCCGTTGTGCAGCATAATATTTTAGATAAGGCATAATAGCGCAATGATATTTAGATAGGGAAATCAAAACGCCCATATATTTGAATTCATCCATTTTGTATAATATGTAGCCCTACCTACGTAATTTTGTATTAGGATATATGTAGATAGTTCCAGGGTAGCAAGTTTAGTCGGACCCTGGATTTTGTGCTTGCTGATATTAGCATCAATAGGGCTAGCATATAGGGACGCTGTCCTGGCCATTCAGCAGCCAGGGACATGATCCATTACCATATATGGTAATAATTTGAGGTTTGGGCAGCAATAGGGCTACAATCCGGCCTCCTTATTGGACTAACTGCTTCCAGGTTGGTCTAATGCTAGCGCGGACTGGAGAGCCAATAGGAGAGTGATTGAGTCACCCTATTGCATCACCCCACTCGGATCACCTATCAATTGGCGGTTTGCCGGTAGAGCTTTACCTGTACTTGCTTAGCTGTCCCTTACAACCAACCTTAACCCTTATTCACTTACAATCCTTAGAAGTATAATTTAGCGTATTTCTGCAATTTTTTATCTTTCGATTAATTTCTCAAAATGATTTGCTAGTGCGATTATTCTTAATTGCGTTTCTCAATCAACCCTATCGATTACTGCTAATTACAATCGGAACTATGATTTCTACCTTTTGTTAATGGTTCTATGTGATTCCTTTCTACGCAATAATCCTAAGGGATTTCTGAGACTGTCAGACTTTGTGATTTGCATGCGCCGCTACGGTAGCTATTAGCATAATGGAGGGCTAAGGTGCCAGTAGGCGGTGGGCACATCGGGGGGTTGAGCGACTAAGGGAGAGCGGAGGATTCAAAGGCGGGCAAGCTGGCTAGGGGTCACCGTTGCGGTCGGGCATTTTGCGCTGTAGCACGCAGACCATTCGCCGATACAGTAACTAGGGGGCTGATGATCCAGGTTTCGTCTCTGTTTAGTATTAGGGGGGGAGGAATCGGGTTAGTTAGGAAGCCTAGATGTATCCGGGAGGGGCCTGCGCGTATTACAGCGTGGAGTGTGAAGTACGAATAGTGAGTCGCACAACTGTGGGCTATACAGTAGTTAGCTGCATAATTGCGAACTGTGATTGCTGATGCTGATTGGTGTGTTACTGGAGTGTGCCTATGATTATGAATGTTTAGGTAGGCGCCCTTTTCTCTTTGATTGATTTCTATTTCTTAGTTACAACAATTAGTTACTGATTAGGTCAAAGTAATACGGCAATTTAGGCTATTACTAGCGAAACCTGTTGCGTAATAAATTAGAATTACGCATTCTGGAACTCTTAGTAATTAGTACGCTGTTACATATTTGTGACTGTAATTGATTAATAATTTTTTTTAGATAAATAAATTTATAAATTAGCACGCAGCATAGCGGAGAGTAGCTAAAGTAATAATTAGAGTACTGTAAACTATTCACGCTGAGCGGTTATTTGCATTAGCGGGCAATCAGCTAGATCGCACTATTCAGTACGCACAATACGCTAGTAATTTGCTGGCCTAAAGCCAGCGGCAGGCAAGTTTAGACCCGGAGCGGTATTATCCGCGTAGAAACAAATACTGTACCATTTTGATATTTTAAATATTCTCGCATTCACACATTATGTTAGGGAACCCCCAGTATTCGCGATTAGAAAAGGCGTAGGCAATAGCGTGCTTTAATAGTGATAAAATTAGGCGTAAGAATACTCTGAGTGCAAAGCCCCTCGCACTCGTCTTAAGTAAGCTTAGGGAGCCGACTCGGGTTTATTGTTTTGGTTATTCCCGCGTGGCTCATAGATTCGAACAGTTAGCTCTCTGTCGAGCGATCGGTAGAGAAAGGAACAAGCGATTTTGCAGGAGCTGTGTAAATTTAGTAAAATATATTATGGACGGCAGATTAGCGCCATCTAACGATAAGTAGCTGATTTGTATTTAGCAACCTTTACAATTTAGTAATAGCACACTCCTGACCCCCTTTACTTAACAGTAGAGCAGTCTTTGTGTCTTATTGGTTAGACGAGAACTTATTAGGTTGGCAGAAGGATATTAACGGGTATTTGTCTGTTCAACAGTTCTGCTGTTAGTATAGAGGTCGCAGTTGTTTATCATAGTTGTTTTCATTAATTTGAAAAATACTTGTTACTTGCACTTTTCATTTTAGCACCAAAAATGGTAGATGTGTTCAATTGCGGAATGTAAAAAGCCTTCTATTAAAATCAGCGTACAAGAAAACCTGCCTGAAATCGATATCAATACCTAACTCTAATATCTTACCATTTTTTGAAATTCAGATTTATGTGAAAATCGATAATGTCACAACCGTTACGAAACTATGTCACGACCGTTACGCTGGTTAATTGATTGCCACATTCTCTAATGATACTATATTGCCATACTGTTAATTTCATTTTAAACTCTATCTATTAACATGTTAGTCTGACATAAGTAACGCTAAATAAGTACAGTAAATTCGATAGAAATTGATATTGTGTAGGAGTCTCTAAAAAGCTTGTCCATTTCAGTCACGACCGTTACGCCAACTTTAAACTGGAATACAATCAATAAAACGTAATGAATTCCAGTGTGGTTTCGATTTTATTAAAGGTCCATATCTTAGGATCATATCATAGTAATATCTTTTCAATATCATTCTTCCATGTGCCCTTAGAATACTCATTAATACCGGAAACCCATGCGGAATGTCACGACCGTTACGCTGGAATGGCTGTGTGTATTATTTATTATTAAAGAGGTATTATGATTTTTGGGATTGAAGTCATTAGTCCCCGTTTGGATATACACATGGTTGATTTTATTTGAAAATTTATTTATAGAGGACGTAGTATTCCGTAGGAGGTCGCCCGTTGTGGCACAGGGAACCATGCGGGCTGCCCGGTCAATTTTGCGCGGATATATATACTTCCGGTTACTATCCATGAATAGCAGGGTAGTAACTCTGTTATCTTTGTCTTCCGTTGGTGTAACCCTGATAAATTCGGTGGTATCGGTATCAATATCAATGACTGTCGGTGTTTCTGCGGTAGTACCGGAATTCGATTGAGTATGAGAACCGTTACCTGTAATTATTTGGTTTGAATCTGGCTGTTCCAACTCCTGTATAATTTCTGAATCAGATTGCCCAGCATCTGGATATCCCGATGCATGGTCGCATTGACCAGGAGTTAGCTGGGTTTTGTTATCGGTATAGGTCGTGGCAGTAGAACAGAGGCTAGATTCGACTATGCGCTCGAGATTATGAATGCGCATCATGTCACCTCGCCGTATCTCTTTTACCTGGGCAAGTTCGAGTTCTACCGTAGCCAGACGATCAAGTAATCGGCTATATAATTCCAGACATTGAGCCCCATCATGTACACCAGGTGTATGAGGGCTACCGGTACATGACGGTGTCACGTTGTCGGTACCGGTAGGAATATCGCTAGAACTATGATTACGATTGTACATTGTATTTAAATCAGTACCAGTACCGGTAGCGACGTCTGGGGTATATGGAGACTCACTGAGTGAGGCTGACTTCTCTAGCTCCATACCGAGTAATAATAATAATAAATAATAAATAATCTCGCCTCATAACCAACTAGGGAGGGGGGGGGGGGGGGGGCGACACACGCCCTAAGCCACAGAGAGAAGTGAGAGGTCAAACCACCTCGGAGGGAGAACCCAGCTAGTCGAGGCTAGCAGCAGGGGGTAACACCTACAGGGAGTGCCAAAGTGACAATTAGTGTATAAGCCAATATAGGGCTGGGGAGCACGTGGGGAAGAACAGCAGAGCATCCATTAGGTAGCAGAGGCCATAGTAGCGTAGAGGTGAAACCAATATGTACATGTGTATCAATCATATAGCTACTCTGATTACTGATTTACCGGTCAGTTCATTAATCACACAGTTAGGGACCAGTAATAGTTTTCGACCATCATTTCATATACTGCTGTCATCATTCTGTATTGCAATTTCTACTATTATTTGTTATTATCTTGTTATTACTGTGCTATTATCATTGGAACATTAACACCGAGAAACACAAACTCTGTCGCCAAAGATATTAGTCCAGCAGCCCAGCAGCGAAGTGACGCATACAACCTTATCTGGTCGGGATCACTGAACTCAATCCCGTCACAGTCGAAACTAGCCAACAGTCGAAACTAGCAACTTCCAACAACAGCTGTGACCACAACCCAAGGAGAAGAAGGCCCAAGGATGAGTGAAGGACAAACGCCCCGAGAATTGGAGGGAGAAAGAAAGCCGCCGCGGACCCCGGACGACACCAACCAAACAATCCGAGAGGCCGCGACAAGACGATACCGGCCCGCCACCCTGGAATGGCCAACGAGGGACGATCCGAATACCCAAGCGGAGGGCGGCCGACGACAACGAGGAGGGAAAGTCAACGAAGAGTCAACGCGAGATGACGATGGCAGTCGGAGTACCGAAGTCGCCGGCCAGCCACAGGCAGAGGGCGACGGATGGCCCACCGGAACGGTGACGGTGGGGCCGCCGGTATGACGCCGGACAAGGAGGGAAGGTAGAGTCAATGAAGGGGACGTCAGGATGAGTGATCGCCTGCGATGGGCGTACAATGCCACAAAGAAGCTACTAAAAGAGGCTAAGGAGGGGAGAAAGGTAGACCAGCCTAAACTATACCAGAGGCTAGGTGAGTCGAACAAACATTTTCTTTACTTAGTCCGTTTTGGACAGGGAGAACTGGCGAGTGAGAGAGCGAGGGGGGTCGCCACAGAACTGTTTGAATTGT
This sequence comes from Nemertoderma westbladi, assembly GCA_032718475.1. Lineage (NCBI taxonomy): Eukaryota > Metazoa > Xenacoelomorpha > Nemertodermatida > Nemertodermatidae > Nemertoderma > Nemertoderma westbladi. The sequence goes on from JAUCBJ010007562.1 coordinate 66,272, forward strand.
GGCGGTCCGAGGTAATGGAACCAGATGTAATGTACGTAGGGCCTTACTTAGTGGATGCCAGGGGAATTAAATTAGTGGGATGGGCGGACCCGTACGACGGCGAATCCGAGGTTAACCCCGAAGATTCGGTGTCGTCGGTTAGTAGGAACCCCAGCAAACGGGGGGGAAATTAGTAGGACAGAGAGGCGACGGGAGTCCGTCGCGACCGATAAGTCCGCTACATCCTCTGCAAAAGCAAGAGAGAGATTTAGTGAGATTTAGTGAGAGAAAGTTAGAGATAGATCAGGCGTGTCAATTAGACATTGTTGCGCTGGATCAAAAGGAACTGGAAAGGCTACTACTAGGATCGGCATGCTGCATTGCAGCTGCATTTCTAAGAATGCTGTGCCGGCTTATCGACAAAATTGCACCGCCACAACTCCCTATCACCCATGACATTTGCTAGATCATCCGCATCTTCAAGGCCAGTGTCCTTTAAGATGCGTCTCAAGAAAGTCATGGGCTGTCCACCATGCTTATTCACTCCATGAGGCTGCCAAAGTACAAGATTATGCACTGGCTGGTCCTCACGGCGAAAGCAATGTCCTGCAAAGCGGAGGCGATTTGGATTTCGATTTGGATGAGGGAACTGCGTTATTAAAGAGGGAGAGAGAATTAGCAAGAGAGTGTAAAGAGCGGGAAGCGAGGAGGGCTGAGAAGATTGAGAGGGAGGTGAATGAGCGCAGAGAGCGGGAGGCGAGAGAGGTGAACAAGCACAGAGAGCGGGTGGCGAGAGAGGTGGACGAGCGTAGAGAGCGGGAGACGGAGTTAGCCAACCAGAGTATGAGAGGGGTTAGAGAAAGAGAGAGGGCGGGCAAGTGCTTGCGGGATGAAATGCATACCCGGTTAAGAGGGTTAATGCAATACCAAGCGAAACAAAAGCGCCAGTTAGAACTGGCGCAAATGGGTTTATCGGAGAGTGAGGCTGGTTCGGGTAGTATTTATGAAGAACCAGAGGTGATGGAAACCTTTGTTAATACCCCACTTACAGGTACCGACCGCATGACAGACCCAAGACTGTACGGATGGGGGGGGGGGGGGGGGTAATACCAATACGCTTGGTGAAGTTAATATTAATAGTACCGTAGTAGATAACTCTAATCAAACCTTTCTTACAGGAAATAATATTTTACCCGGTAGTAGTAATCCTAATATAGGCGCACAAAATAATTTAAATGATAATATAAATAATACCGCACAAAATAATTTAAATAATTTAAACAATAATTCAAATAATAATATGATAAATAATAACGGCGTAGTTAATCAAAATAATGCAATTAATAACGGGGTAGTAAACCAGGGCGAAATTATTAACGGTGCAATTAATACAAATGTAGGGGGAATAAGCGAGCCGGCCAATGAGAGCCTGCGAGGCCACGCAGTTGCGCAGCGAGGAGCGCGGGTGAATAAACCCACCAATGAGAGCCTGCAAGGCCACGCAGTTGCACAGAGAGGAGCGGGGGTGAATAAACCCATCAATGAGAGCCTGCAAGGCCACGCAGTTGCACAGGGAGGAGCGGGGGTGAATAGACCCAATGAGGGTAGAGATAATGCGTCGACTAGAGGGGGGCGTAGGAGCAAAGTAAGAGGTGACGGGTAGGGGGGGGGGGTGGCTATGGGTACCCCACAGGGCAGAGAATGTCCCACAAGTGTCGGCGGATAATGCGCACAGTGATATAAGTGAACCGTGGCACCCGATGACGGGGGGAAGGAGGGGGGGCAACTGACGCCCCACAGGCGTTGGCGGAAAATGCGCGCGGTGAGTTAAGTGAACCGTGGCACCTGACGACAGAGGAGAATAGAAGGGCGGCGAATATTTACGAGGCCGTGCGACCGGGTAAAGGGAAAAGCATCGCCCCGGAGAAACACAACCTGGTGAAATATACCACACAACGGGAGAGGGGTACAGAGTGTACCAATACGAGAATGAAGACAGGAGAAGGGACCAGAGAGAAACTTCCCGTCGGGATGTAGTATGTGTGTAGTATGTAGGGATGAATATGGTAGTCGCGGGAAGGACTTCTTGGAACACTCGAGAAGATTAAACTTCGGTCAGGAAGGGCACAGGCAGACTGCAGGACATACTGTAGGCCTTACTGCACATACTATAGGCCATGCTGGGAGAGATAGTGTAGGCGATAGGGTAGCACGGACGACGGGATTAAACCCAGAGGTCGCGGCGTGCATACCGATCGGGAGGCAAGAAGTGGATAGGCCTATACCGGTACCTGCACACCAGTATGACTATAACATGCAGGGACATAATATATACCCAGGGGAGGGGGAGGTATTGCCGATAGGTGCATAGGCCCTAACATGATAACATCAACCCCAGTACCAAACATAACACCGGTGGGGGGGGGGGGGGGGGGGCAGGGTGACATTCCCCCATTGCAGTATCAGCAATACACGAAGCCAACAACAAAAACCCCAAACCCCTCAGACGCAAATAAATCATGCGATACGGAGATATGGAGGGGACCATTACCCCCGATGATATATCCAACACAAGAAAAGTTGACGGGCCTGATAGGCGAACCGCAGCCAATACCGGAGGAATCTGTATCCCAACCATAGAGCGCGCTGGAAGTACAAGTGATGGGAAAGGCAACACTCATCGACGTGCTGAAGACCAGGATCGAGCTACCGCCAGTGGAGCCGTTCAAATTGGATGGCAGTAAGCCAGAGGAATATCTGCAATTCCGGCGTAAGTACAGTAATGAACTTTTAATGAAGAACTTGATGCAGGCAGAGTGCCTTAAATACTTACAAGTTTACACAGGGGGGCCAGCATACGACATTGTGAGGCAATACAGCAGGTATTGAAGGAGGATTCACTACTGCATGGCAAGCCCTGGACAGGGAATTCGGGCATCCTGCAAAGATTATCCGACAAACCTGGACTTAAGGGGATAACATCAGGCAGACTTCAGGATAACCCTGTAAGCATTAAAAGCTTCGCGAATAAGGTAGAAAAGGCGCTAAATGTATTAAAGACCCTAGATGCACCTTACAAACTCAATGCATCAAATAACATCACTACAATAGCCCAGGCACTACCGATGTCGCTGAGGAACAAGTGGATAAAGATCACCTTCTCCACCCGGGAGAAGAAAGGTGCGGAGCCAGGGCTGGAGGAGATGTCGAACTTCCTTAACTATGAAGCGGAATTGATCACAGACCCATTCTATAGTGAGGAGAGTCTCGGTAAAGTACCAAAAGCGGAATGCAACCGGCCTAAACCCGAACATAGTCCAGCGGACCCATTTCTGAGAGTGAGGCAATCGTTGCCATACGCAACCATCCAGGGGACTTGTAGTCCACAGAACAGCAGTGGTGACTATGGAGGAAACAACACCCCTGACACGGGTATGTGCAACCAAAACAATAAACCATCCAATCCGGACCTGGACAAAACGGGGACTTCTAGTCCACATAACAGCCGTGGTGACTATGGAGGAAACAACACCCCTGACGTGGGTTTATACAACCAAAACGACAAACCATCCGGCTCAGACCTGGACGAAAAACACAAGACGCTATACAGAGAGCATTATAACTAGTTCTCGATCGGAGTTCCGGCTCCGGCTCCGGCTCCGGCTCCGGCCGGAGTTTCTTACATCCGGCTCCGAACCGGAGCGAGTTAGAAAAATCACTGGAGCCGGAGTTTTTTTAATAATGTATGTTTTATATTAATGTACATAATATATAGGCTAGTATAGGCATATCAGGTAGTACTGCAGTACTGTCTGACTGTACTACTTTGATACTACTATTATTACAGTATTACTATACGACAGTACTGCAGTAGCCTGGTAGAGCAGTGTAATACTAACTGGTAGGTAGGTAAAAATAGCTGGTACTGGTAGGGTAGTACTACAGCAGTAGGCCTACAGTAGTACCGGTACTACTTCCTGACTTCTGTACTCACTGACTTAATCTAATTCCGGAACTGCTGTACTGGTAGCTGGGTAGTGGTAGGCCTACCTTACAGCTTGAATACACAGTCTGACAATCCCGCACCTCAAGCTACTGTCTGACTGTACTACTATACAGCTATATGTACTATAATTCTGGAAGGGGAATGGACTGAGAATGATTCAAGGAGTTCTGTCCGCAACCACGATATAAGTACTGAAATAGGCCTACCAACGACGGCGACCCGGTGCAGCGGTGCCCAGATATGAGTACCGACGATGGCGACCGGGATATGAGTACTAATGACGGCGACCCGGCCCGGATATAGGGAAAATACACATAGGGAAAGAAACTCCGGCTCCGGTCAAACTCCGGCAATTTTTTTCTACTCCGGCTCCGTCAAAATAAAAACTCCGATCGAGCCCTAGTTATAACCCATTCTATAGGTTTCAAATACATAGAAAGCAGGTGCATATGTGGGACACGACGCATAAGACCATTGATTGTGACCAGTGGCGGGCACTGCTGAAAGAAGATCGATTAGACTATACAGGGAGATTTGGGTTATGCCATAGATGCGCGAGGGGAGGACATAAGAAGGATAGGTGTTGAGAGAAACTGCCAAAGTACACTGAGACTGATGAGACTGGAGGCCAAACCATGGCGATGAGCACCATGAGAGCAAAGAGGAAGAGGACGGTGTTACTCGAAGTAGTACCAGTGAGAATAACAGGAGAGGACGGGCTATCGGTCACAACATTAATGTTGATCGTTAGTGGAGCAGCGTTCACGCTAATGGAGGGTTGGGTGGCCGAAAAGATAGGGTTACGAACGAGGCCAAGCAAGATGGCGGTAACCACTATCTCGAGTAAAGACGAGGTCTTGAAATTGAGAACGGGGCATTGCAAAATATCAGCGATAACGCCAGGGTGCGATTATGGGGTGACCATCGATCCCATTCAAATAATAGAATCGATTAATATAAACGCCAGGCGGCCCACAAAGATTGAGGTCGTGCAATACTGGTTCCTGGATGATATCGATTTCTCCTTGCCTAAACTGGACGTCCCGAAAGTATCTCTCATAGTCGGTATGGACTGCCTGACGGCCCACGGGAGAAGAGCCATGTTCGGAGAGGATGGGGGGCGAGGCCCGATGGTGATTCTCATGCCATTTGGATGGACACTCAGCACCCAATCAAGTCTAGAATTCCGTTCAGCGTATCGGAATCCTCAGGGTGCATGTTTGCGGGCACAATGAGAGGAATGGAAGACAAAAGAACAGAGAAGAAACCAAAGATGGGCAATGGGGAGGTCCCATATGGGAAGCGGCCCAAGGGAGAACACCAGGAGTCGGGAATGGGTATGGATCTGGAACCACGCATAGTGGAGCGTGGTGAAAGGGTGGAGGACAGAGAAATACCACCGACAGATGAGTCAGGAGGAGAAACAACAGCAAGAGAGTGGGTGGAGGAGAATGGGTTCGACGCAGAAGACCTAGAGGTGATGGGATGGAACATAGATGTTCCTGGTGAGTATCAGTATGGGGATGGAGAAGAGTGGACGGCAAGATATCCGGAGAGGTGTCCGGAACAGACGCCGGTCCAGTTGAGAAGCATACCGATGGGGAGGAGGTCGAGTAGGAGGACAGAGTGGAAAAGGAGAGGACGTAATACGATTATACCAAGGGCGGAGAAGCCCATGATGAAGCGCGACAAAGGAGGCAGGAAAGTTGGAGAGGGCGTGTTGTACACGCACATGGGGCTGGCAAAATGTGAGGGGGCATTGAATGGTAGGCCATTATGCATACCGAACTATGACCGAGGGTCATGGGGGGCTTAACGCCAGCGCACATATTGAGGGGGAGGCCAGCAAAGGTGGCATATACCAGTGAGGATGACAAGAAGGACGGCATTCTACTGCCAAGTGATGACGAGATGAAGGGTGACATTTTGCCACTAGGGGACGACAATGAGGAGTTCTGTGCGGCAGAGGAGAGACCCGTTTTTAGGGTGGAGAGAAGGGAAGGTCAGATCCAAGAGAGTTTGAACTGACAAAGGAGAAGGGAAGGTCAGATCCAAGAGAGTTGGAACTGACAGGAAGGTCAGATCCAAGAGAGTTCATTCATTCATTCATTCATTAATTATTTTATTCAGTAAAACTCATTATGCAACAAAACATTATGCAGTTTGTACACGAGGTACCTACTGATAATTGACTGAATAAGTGTCACAGGGCGGCATGTATCTATGATGCATGTTTCTAACTAAATATACATATAAGCTAATGTATCTAATAATTCCCAACTAAACGGTAGTATATACACTACACAGCACAATAAACGTAATCAATAGGTAGGTAATTGTTAAAGATAGTTTGTTATTAAACATTCATTTGTTGGGGGTGCAGGTTTTTTATATTTTGACTTTTGTGTTTATTTTGCGGTTCGTGTTCATTTTATTATATATTACTAATTATGTCACCTCGCTCCGCTCAAATTTTACATGGAATATTTTTTTCAATTGATTTTTAAAAATTAGGAGTGATTTTGAACTTGTCACGTGAACCGGTAATGTGTTCCATAAATTAATAAGATTTACCGTAACACTTTCGTGCCCGTATCTGTTTTTTGTGTGTGGAATGTTTATGTTGTTAGTGCGTGGATTTATTTTTATGTCTGCTCGATTTAAGAATGGTAGGTCGAGAGTTGAGAACGGTTGTGTTATGTTGTTAATGTATTTATATAGAAATTGTAGTCCGACATATTCGCGTAAGGCTGACAGCAAAGGGATTTGTGCTTTCTTACGTAGTTCAGTGCCTGTGGTGTCTCTAATGCGTTTGCCATATATTGTTCGGAGTGCATAATTTTGTAATTTTTCAATTTTATATAGTTTTTCCTTGTGCCCGTGCTTGCCATGTAGTGGTATAAGTAATTGTGAACAGTAGTTGTGGTATGGTAATGTGAGTGATTTATAGATTTGCAGTTTTGTTGTGTTTGTTAGCTGTCCTTTTATACTACGTAGGGTTGATATACTTAGTGCCATATTTTGAGTCATTTTATCTATATATTCTTTCCATTGCAATTGGTTATCTATTTGTACACCTAAATATTTAACTGATAGTGATTGGTCTATTGGATCTGCCTGCCCCACGTGAAGATGAATTTGTGTATGAGTATTCGTGATATTTGTTTGTTGTTAGTTGGAACTGACAAGGAGAGTGGGACGAAGAGTAAGAGGACCTACAGGGGGGCAGTGGGAGAGTTGCCTGCTGCAAGAATCGCCCCTAGGTTGTTGAGTCGTCCAATAAGTTGGACCGAGGGGGGTGGGAATGAGGGCGATACACCCTTCCCACAAATAAATAATATAAAATAATATATAAAAAAAATAATATGAGTAGGTACAATTATGTATGTCTGATGGGTGCATAATGTACAAATACATACGTAGTAACGTATGGTATGACGTACCAACATACAGTAATTTACGCACACTGGGTCAATGGGACCATACATACGCACTAACCAATTACGTACGTCTGATGGGTGGTGTGGTGTGTTCAAAGGGAAAACTGTAATAGCCGGGTAATCGCTTCAGGCCAGTTTTACCGACAAACCAATCACCAGTACTAAAATGAAATTAGCAGTTTAACATATAAGATAATATATAGGCAGCATAATGCCTACGGTAGTTGTACCTTGTACCAACGGTTATACATACCGACAGTCAGTGTACCGGTACCTGCCGGTAACACAATAACTACTGTTATAGTTTACACATATGGGGCAAGCCACATTATATATACCCCATGCCCCTTTTTTTCAGTGGAGCTCAATCAAGACCATACCACTTTGTTGCCGTTCGATGTCTGGTCGATTGCCTTGGTCCAGAACCCCTGGGAATAGGTTTCGGGGGTGTTGACGTTGAAGTAGGAATTGACTGAATAGCTGAATGTGGGTCTCTCTCTGTGCCTTCTGGGGCGGGAAACATGCTGGTCTAAGAAAGTGTCGATTGCGTCGCTTAGTCGACTCATCAACGAGGTTAAAAATAAGGTAGTCAGCGTTGTTGAGGATATCAACTATGACACCAGTACTGGTCCACTTCTTAGTGATTGGGTTTTGTACCCAGACCAATTCACCTTGTTTAAGGGATCAAAGTCTTCGCGCTCGTGTGTTTCTCATCTCCCCTTTCTTGGAGTTCAGAACTGCCCTCTGATTAGTGGCAGATCTGAGCTGTTCATCAGTTACCCTTGTGACGGTTGATGGGTGTTGAGGTGTCAACGTACGTTGCGGGCGACCAAAGACACGCTGGGAAGGACTCAATCCCCCCTCTCCTGGTGTATTCATCAGTTCTAGGAACCCACGAGCAAATTCGTTGCTACTAAGATCAGTTGACTTTCTTTTGATGAGCAGATGTTCGAGCGCTTTCACAGCATTATCCGCATGGCCGTTTGACCTGGGAAAATATGCCCTGCTACATCTCCAGGTAACTCCCCACTCCTTCAAGAATGTTTGTATCACCTCTGCTCTAAATTGTGGACCCCCATCTGTGGAGATCAGCCGTGCGTGGCACACCATAATCTTTGAAGAAGGTGGTCAAGGAACGAACAACTTGAGTTGCAGAAGGAGAAGAACGCCATCGCCAAGCACAAAGATATCCGCTGTATCTGTCCCCGTATGCGATGTACGTGAACCCACCATAGTCCAACAAATCAGCTGAAACAGATTCAAATGGCGCTGAAGGAATTGGAGTAAGATTGACAGGTTCCTCTGGGTTACTGGGACGCAGTTCCTGACAAGCTATGCAGGAGTTGACAGTGCTTTTAATATCCCCATTAATCCCATTAATCCCTACTATACGTGCTGCACGTTCTTTAGTCCGTATTATGCCTTGGTGAGAGGCATGTAAACGAGTCAAAATATCCCGTCTGGCTGCCTGAGGAACAACTATCCAACCATCCATTAGGACCAGACCATTGTCAACAGAGAGATAATCCCTCAGTTTGCCTCATGCTATACCAAACTCTGGGTATCTATCGGAGACGACTGCATTTACAAACTCGACATAGGATTTATCGGCCATGGCTGCTGCACGGAGCTCATCCAGAATCGGGTCTGCGAGGGTCTCATCTGCCATCATAGTGATAGCAGCGATGCGTGAGAAAGTGCCTGGTTTGCCGGTGCTACCATCCTCGACTTCCTCATCTGTAGGTAAATCAATTGGGGCTCGGGAGAGAGCGTCTGGAGCTGCATGCTCGCTGCCTTTCTTCCAAACTACCTCGAATGAATATTCTGCCAGTTTAGATCGGTAAGAAGCAACCTTTTGGTTCTCAATCTGATCAAGGCTATATTCGTTGAAAAGTGGTCGGAGTGGGGCGTGGTCTGTAACGACCTTGAAGCCAGGATGTCCAGCTAAATATACCCTACATTTCTTCACTGACCAGAGTATCGCTAATGCCTCCAACTCCAATGTAGCATATCAAGTTTCTGGGTCAGCCAGAAATCGACTACCACACTGGATGAGGTGCCAGGAGGAGTTCGGTTGGGAGCGCTGGAGCAAGGTCAACCCGCGTCCATGAATCCGAGATGCATCTGTGTGCAGTGCAGTCTCAAATGCATTGGGATCCCATGGTGCGAGCACAGCTGGGGAGAGTAGAGTCTTCTTGACAGCCTCGACTGCTCTGGTATGCAATTCAGTCCAGATAAACTCACGCTTAGTGCTGAGCAGTCAGGTCAGGTCCCCAGATCCTGCTACCACTATGGCAGTAATGTGGTACTACCTGTAGCTGTCAGCCCAGTAGGGAAGGTCCGATAAGCATAGCCTATTCATTATTTAGTTGATCAAGAGTGGGTTGGTTCAGCCCCGTCAACTAAATAAGTCATTGAGGGCTATAGCGCCTAGGGCACCATTGAAGGCAAAGGCTTGATACGCATCTGCATTAGAGATGATACAAGCCCCGCCCTGTCTATACTGGATGCTCCTCTACCAGTGTTAGGTAACCTAACCCAGGAGGCACACTTGGTTCAGGGTGTAACAAATGGACCCCTACAGTCGGCAGCAGGGCTGTAGGCCATGGATAGGCGGAAGGTAATCAACCAACGGCTAGACATGCTGACAAGGTCGGCGGAAGGTAATCAACCAACGGCGACCTACTGCGAAGACGCTTGTAGGAGTTGCGACCACAAGCGGTTTACCCCCGAAACTGAAAGATATGAGTATGAGAACCCTCCAGGAGAAATACCGGCTCGGTCGTCGCCCGGGTCAACAAGGACCGCGTCCCTCAGTGGTACACCAGGCTGGGGTCGATAAATTGGCTACTGGGACAGAAGACAGAGAAGAAAGAAGAACCAACCTGTTGAAATGTAAAAAGACACTAAAGATTGCGACAATGAACGCACGCACGCTGAAAGCACAGAGCAAACAGGGTGACATGGTCGCTCTGGCAATGGAATATAACATCGACATCATCTGCATCCAAGAACATCGGATTTGTCATGAAGACACTGCCATGAAGTACAATGACATTGGAAATGGATGGACGTTAGTAACAAGCTCAACAGTAAGAAACTCGGCCAATGCATCAATTGGTGGAGTAGGAATTCTGCTAAGCCCATTTGCACTTAAGACCCTAAACAACATCGAATCTATAAATTCCAGGGTTATGATCGCAACATTTGATGGGAATCCCAAGACAACAGTTATATGTTGCTACAGTCCAACCAATGCATCAGAGCCAGAACAAGCAGTCAAGTTTTATGAAGAACTGACTGGACTTATTAAGGACATCCCGAAACACAATGATAAAGTCATTGCTGGTGACCTGAATGCGCAAATTGGCCCAGAAGACATCAAGGGTTACACCTATAACACCAGTTCTAACAGAAATGGGTACTTACTCTTAGACCTAATGGAAGAATGTGAATTGATACCAACAAACAACACATTCGAAAAGAGTAAGGGGAAGCTATGGACCTTTCAATACCCTAATGGAACCAAAGCACAACTGGATTACATCCTTATAAACAAAAAGTGGAGAAATAGCATGATCAACTGCGAGGCATACAGCTCGTTCAACCTAATTGGTTCGGACCACAGAATTGTGACTGCAGAGATCAGACTCAGTTTGAGAGCCAGCAAACCCAGGACAAGCAAGCAAATCAACTATGACTGGGAGAAACTCAGAACTGACAATGCTGTAAAGGATGCTTATACAGTAGAAGTTCAAAACCGCTTTGAAGCACTTCAGTCAATGGATGAAGACCAATCCACCGATTCAATATACCAGAATATAATAACAGCCCACAAGGAATCAGCTAAGAGGCATATCCCCCAGAAACCTAAACGAAAACAGTATGTGCCATGGCAAAACTCTGAGGTTACTTGTAAGAGAGAAGATCTTAAGATAGCCTACAAAGTTAAAACCGAACAACCAACAACCGAAAACATTAACAAGGTTGAGAAAGCTAAGGACGATCTTAAATTGGCCTACAACATCAGCCAGGAAAAGTACATACAGGATAAAACTGAAGCAATTACAACTGCTCACATACAGCAACAATCAAGACTTACCTGGCAAACTGTAAATGAGGTATCTGGTCGGAAAAGTTGTGCAAAGGGGCGCCTCAAAGCCGATAGTCCTGAAGAACGTGTTGGGAAGTGGAAAAATCACTTCAGCAACTTGCTTGGGCAGCCACCAAACATCGAGGTCAGCCCTACAAGGAAAATATATGACAAGACACTACCTATAGAAACAGGGGACTTCACACCTGCCGAACTCCAAAGAAGTATTAAAAGCATGTCCAATAATAAAGCGAGTGGATTAGATGAAATCCCAGCGGAGGTATGGAAAACCGGAGTGCTAAATAGACCATTATTGAATGTATGCAACCGGATGTTAAAAGGGGAAAAGCCACCACCAATTTGGACTAAAGGTCAACTAAAGCCTCTCCCCAAGAAAGGAGACCTCGGCATACCAACAAACTATCGTGGGATCTGTCTGCTTGTGGTAGCTGCCAAAATATACAATAAAATGATTCTATATAGGATTAGGCCTCACATAGAGAAACTACTGCGTAAGAGCCAAAACGGATTTCGACCAAGTAGATCAACAAGAAATACTTGCACTACGGAGACTGATTGAAGGAATTAAGTCAAAGAATCTCCCCGCAGTCATGACTTTTGTGGACTTCAAGAAGGCATTCGACTCTATCCATAGAGGTAAAATGCTTGAAATCCTAAGAGCTTATGGAATACCAGAAGTAATTGTTGCTGGTGATAAACAACCGCGACCTCTATACTAACAGCAGAACTGTTGAACAGACCAATACCCGTTAATATCCTTCTGCCAACCTAATAAGTTCTCGTCTAACCAATAAGACACAAAGACTGCTCTACTGTTAAGTAAAGGGGATCAGGAGCGTGCTTAAATTGGAGAGATACGCCTATTCCTACTAATTGGAAGAGACGGTAACAATACCTGCAATATCCTACTGTAAAGTTTGTAAATCAAATCATAAATCCGACCTTCTCACCAAAACAGTAAACCCCAAGTAAGCGAATATATTGCAGTATCGATCTCTTATAACCGGTGAGGCAGAAAACAGTCTACGAGCAGACAAACTTCGATAAAACAAAATCCCGCGCAGCGAATCCTAAATCAGGCTGACTCACTGACGGACTAAGGGGCTCGTATACTTTGCCGCGGTGTGATTTATATGGTTGGGCAAAGGGACGCTAGCTAGGTACAGAGGCAGATATTTGGAGATGTCTAACTAGCGAGCAAAGTGCAGTAAGGACGAAAGTTAATTTTATATATTTTGAGGTGTAAATAATTTTTAACGCGCGTGTGTTAATTCTGAACGGTCAAAGCAGTTTTGCTCCTTCACATATATAATTACTGGGTACGGTGTGCATTTTACGAATATTCTAATTTTGTAACTTGTAGGTCCAATACTCACGAATGATAAGGTTCCTTCCCCTCTTGCGTATTTCCAGGACTCAAATTCAGGCATAAGGTTAATACTACGCCCAGAATTCGGCAATTTTAGGTACCAGGTCCCTGATACTAAGAAGAGATGTGTTAGTTTACTACTGTAGGCGTACGGGTACTAATAGCTATCCTGGCTCCTATCTAGAATTTTAGTCACCCAGGTAGTCCGGGTAACTTCCTATTAGGGCGTTGGCGGGGACACGGTAGATGTTAGTATATCCCTGATAGCCTTAATTTATTTGCGCCTAGTACGTAAACTGCCCTACCGCCTGAACGGTACAATCCCAATTCAGGTGAAAACACAGCAACCCCCCTAGCCTACAAGTTCTGATGTAATGGACACTGTCGTACTGCAAATAGTCGCACACACACCTGTACTTAGCAAGAGTTAAGCGTACAGTTTGCTGCACCCTAACCAATGTGTATGCCTTGTACCGGTGTGCCTACGTCCTATCTGCGTACTAGTATCTGCTCTCTCTCCCTCCCCGTAGGAATATGAAGGTCTACTGCGGTTTTTCCTGAATCAAGACAGTACAGCCCCTATGATGTAATTTTGGGCTTACAGCGTGTCACTACGTCTACCTTTTGATCTTTTGGTCTTATACTTAGGTAGCAAGGATCGAACGCTGTCTAACCTTTCAGGCGATGGGCGAATAACACTAGATGGTATTGCGGGTCGTCTCTCGTCTACATTCCCGTGATGTTCCCGTTCATTGCTGCGGCCCGATCTCTAGCCGGCCATCCTGTCCCTGAGTTTGTTCACCGTAGTGAATTCATAGTAAAACAGAAAAGCTGAGAGAATATTCTGACTTTATTACAGAAGACACAATTATAATACAATGTAATCTGAGAATAAACTAAGCACGACAGAATAATAATGTGAATATAATCTGTGAAGTAGAGATATAAGATTGATTGATTGTGATTGAGATAACTAATGAACGAATCGCACCTTTATATACTAAATTTGTGCCGCAATCAATCGAGAAAATTCTCGATTGTTCTATGAGTTCTAACGGGGTTTTAAAGATAGCTATTGGTCCAGCTAATATATAACTTGCACGACATTGGTTACAATCAAATAACTACAGCCTTATTGGTACAGATAAATGCAATTAATTTGTAGCGGTTAATTTAAATGAGTAGAAATTCTGCACAAAAAATAATTCGCACTTACTAGGATTCGAACTCGATACCTACTACACATATAATTTCCAACGCTCTACCAACTGAGCTACTGAACCACTTGACCGATAGATGTACAATAGATAGAACCAATACTAATGAGAACTCAAAGCAATCTTTACAAAGTTAATTCGAATAAAATAAAATTTTGAAAATCCACGGCATTTAGGGAATATAATTCTATACCGCTCCATGAAAACAGGATATTATCGTGCATAAAATATACGGTTTTCACCAATAATCAATCAAACTATAGAATACTTAGGGCGTACTTACATATTTACAATTAAATTTCAAACAATACTTCCTTTTTACGTAATGATTCGATACAAAATAATTACAAATTCAAACTTTACGTATTTAAGGCTTTACTAAGTAAGTACAATATAAATCTAAATTAAATTCACCAATATAAATCTATTGCATCTCAATATTGCATAAATTCAAACAATTACAAATACAAATAAATGAAAACAATAAGAAAGGCTCGCAAGTCTTCCATCTACTATTGCATCCCAAATATTGCATAAATTCAAGTAATTACAAATACTTTCGTACCTAAATGTAGATTGCATAAGTTTGGAATAATTACAAATATGAGTCTTTCTGAGCACAAAATTTTCTGTCTATAAACTTTCTCTTTAGGTACAAATACTGCTTATAAAATATAAATTGCATAATATTCGGAACAATATAAATTGCATAAGTTCGGAATAATCACAAATATAAAATATAAATATAAATTCTTACAAATATAAATCTTTCAAATATAAGTTCCTTCTAAATATAAACACTTAAATTTTCTAAATATAAAACATATAATTCAAAATAAATCACTAATCATAAGAAAGGCCCACGAGTCTTCCGTCCACCCTTGCCCTCCCTTTTATCGCTTAGTAGATCGAGCCCTGCCGCGTCCTCGAAAACTGCGCACAGGTGACTTTGCTCGCGATATGGGACTTGTGGGGCGAGTCACTGGTTTACTTGGGACGTTGAGGGACGGTGCGACTATTTCCTCGCAAATTCGTCTGTTTGGCATCCCAAAACCTCGACGACATTCACTGACGACTCTATTGCTAAATAATATTGTAAGACCGCTCTTGGAGGTGACGTAATAGCCCAATACACGCATCCTCTCCATTTAAGCTGTGATTCAAACTCACTCATATCTGGAGTATCACCTTCTCCATAAGTTTCAATATACTTGTTTCTTTTACCTTCTTTATAATCCCAATTGAATAACAGGTAGGAAATGTATCCAGTTCCAGTCTTCTGAGTATTATACTCACGAAAATATCCCTGTTCTATAGACCACAGAATAAGAGGTCGAGTGTCGACGTATGGTGTCGGTAGTCGGTCATCGCTGTCCGTCATGCCGGCGAAGTCGCTAATTAAATCCTCCCTTACTCCTGATCCAACCTTTACAACAGTTTTATCTAAAATCATGTTTCTTACCATCTTCGGTAGCATTCTAGCGTCAATATTACAAGCTTGGTCCATCTTCTTTACTATATCGGTGATAAGATGGTGTCGCTTTGTATTCGCTGGAGGTATCGGCATTCGTTTGTCGCTCCTCTGTCTACTGAAAACGTGCAGGACTCCGTCCGCCGCTCTAATCTGTATAGTCTTAGAAGTCAAACTCTGCTGATGACTGCCGCCCTCGTTATCGCAAAACATATAACCGTTTTCCTGAAACGATCTAAACGTCCTAGTCCATTCATCCAACAATTCTTCCGAAGGTTGCCAAATCTTCTCTATATCCTTATCCTCATCGAAACGAATAACCTTACCTCGCCAATCTGCGGCAATATCTGTATCCGACTCGAAGGTTCCGGTTCCAATCCATAAACGAATCGTCTTGGTTAGATATCCTTTCAGATTACTCGGAGCTATATCGGCACCAGCTCTATCCAGTTCCTTAAAATCTTGGATATGAGGTGGAACGTTGTTCACGACCTTTTGAGTAATATGTCTACGTAAATCATATATCTTACTCATATCGCTGAAAACAACTGCAGGAAGAAACTCCAAGTTCGAAATGATTTCTGGATGATCCACGATGGGTATTTCGTACGTCGTATCCTGTCGGACTGGTATACTAATAGGAAAGTTGAGTGTCGTACTCAATGGTTTCGTAGCTGAAGTACTATATGGTTGCATTTCTCTTGGCCTCTCCGGGGATGCAATCTGTAATCTCTGAATAACGTTATGAGCAAAGTTTATGCTCTCGAAAACTTCCGGTGTCATCTCCTTAGCTGAAGTTTGATCGTGTGACGTCCAATGGCAAGGTAGGCTCGCGAGTCTTCCACCCCATTCTTCCATCTCACCTTTCTCGAAAGCCTTGTAGGCTCTGTATAGGCTAAGAGCTTCTTTCTTTTCGCGGGTTGACTGATTCGCCTCGTCCAGCGTAAGTTCAAATACATCGGGTTCAACAACCTTAGGTGGGTAAATGACAGTTTCTCCCGCCTTTGGTCCGGTCATAGCAAATGAATGATATGGATTCGATAAAGGATACCCTCCTTCCTGGTAGCGTAGTTGTTGATGATTCGAACACCTCGCCAATATCGGTTCGGGATTTTCCTTATTCAAACGCATCGGAATCGCATTTCGTTGTTCGCGCATACAAGAACCGCATTGATAATAAAGTTTATAAACTGAAAATGCTTCCTTGGTTTCTCTATCGTCCCCTCGAGTTCGTCTGTAAAGATGCATTCCATCGAATTCATCGCGTACCGCGGGCATAGGTTCGTGCGCCTTTAGGTATTGCATGGTATGATACAAACGACTAATTTCAGTATCGGGGTCTTCGCTAATGTCTCCCGTATCACACAAAGCATCGTACGGGTAAAGTTCGTTGAAGGTTTGGCGCAAACTTTCGATTCTTTCGTTCAATGCGTTTTGCCTTCTCTTTAATACGTTCGAGTCATATTTAGTTCTCGCGAGTTTCGCTGTACTTTCCGATAATTCTTTTATACCAAATATAGTGTAATCCTTGGCTCCAAATCTTTCGAATGGCGCTGCTGCCTCCTCTTGGATATCATATCCCCATCTCGGCTCTCCTTGTATCCCTTTCTCCATAATTAGGGTGTAGTTACATAATCATTACTACTAGAGGGAATACAACAGAGTTTGTAGTTAGTTGTGAGGAGACGTGAGAGTTTCGTCTGCCCTTTGGGCTCGACAACGCTCTAACCTCCTACCCATAGCCTAAGATCTAGGGTTTCTTTAATGACACGCTGCTTCTTATCTAAAATTTTTTGCCGAAGTAAAAACGAATTTGGGCTAAACTGGCCGTGAGTCTAAAATACTCACTTTTTGATCCCAAACTATTATCAGAAAATAAGCAGTCAAGAATTAGTAATAAATATAGGGGAGTCTATTTTGACGTAACTTATTGAAACAAGACCGTGTAAAATTTAATTAAAATTTTAAGAAAGGCTCGCAAGTCTTCCTCTCTTGTTTCTCTAATTTTAAGTTCCACCCGACTGTACCCTGAAATCTATTCACTGGAGAAAATTTTAAAAATTTTTTCAAATCCAAATGGATTGTCTAAAATTTCGAAAATGTCTCAATATTGTGAGTTCCAAGTAGAATTCCATTTCTTATACCTACAAATCCCGCTCCTATGTGACACATAAGGGTACTACCCTCAATGTTCACATATAAAGACAATGGAATTCTACCTCTGTCCTTACTACGGTGTACAGGTACGTGGAAATCTATTTGTAAACTCCTAATTATTTACTAGTATTAGGTGGAGATTTGTAGTCTCCAGACTCGTTACGAGTCTCTTCAAGAAGTACGAGACATTGAGTCGGTCTGTCTACTGTACGACCGTCAATTGTTCGTACCGTCACAGTTCTTGTCACTCCATCCATAGATGGATGTGTGGCTAAAATGACACCTGTTATACAGAAGCGTCTTTTTAGATTCACTTCTGCCAACAGCACGTGATCTCCCGGCTTTAATGCGCGGGTGTTATTATACCAGTTTGTTCTGGCAGAAATAGAGGGCAAATAATGGTTTTGCCATATTTCCCAGAATTTGTTAGCCAGTAGTTGCGTGATTTTCCACGCTTTTCTACCGTAACTATCGCTTTCCATTGGAATGGAAATCGGCGTCAATGTGGTCGGTGCCTGCATAAGCAGGTGTGCTGGTGTTAAAGCGAACTGAGATTGTTTGTCATCGGGTACTAATACTATTGGTCTAGTATTTAGTATTGCCTCGATTTCAACAAACAATGTTGTCAGTTGGTCGTCTGTTAATATGTGGTTTACTGGAATGACTTTTGCCATGGCTGTCTTTATAGATCTAATCAATCTCTCCCAGACTCCGCCTCTCCAAGGACTATCTGGAGGATTAAACTTCCAAACAATCTTGTGAGGTTGCAGTTCGTTCGAGATTTGATCATGATCTAATTTCTTAAAGGCTCTAGCAATCTCATTCCGAGCACCAACAAAGTTTGTCCCTTGGTCTGAGTACAAGCATTTTACTAGTCCGCGTCTAGCGATAAATCGCCGCAGTGCTAGTATAAACGCGTTGGTGGAAAGATCCATCACACGTTCAATGTGAACTGCCCTACTGGACATACATGTGAAAATCAGTCCCCAGCGTTTTACTAGTATACGTCCACGTTTCGTATGTATGGGACCAAAGCAATCAATTCCAGTCTCTGTAAAAGGTGGTCTGAATGCTTGAAGTCGTGCTTGTGGTAGTTCACTCATTTCTTGGGTACCTATTCTAGAATGTACCTTTTTACAAATAATACACGTACGTGTCACTGAACTTAACGCTTTACTGGGTCTAATTAATACAAATCTAGTACGTAAGTAGGAAAGACAGTGGTGTCTTCCAGCGTGTTTCAGATGTAAATGTGCGTCCAGTATCATTGCACGTTGTAGTTCGTGATGTTGCGGTATTATTATTGGGTACCTAAAGTTTGTGTTAAAGTCAATGTTTTGAAGCCGAGATTTATGACAAATTAAGCCATTATAAATAATCGGACTCCAACTCAGTATCGGTGACGACTTGATTGGTTGACCTTGATGTATAGATGTGAATTCGCGCGCGAAATATCGCAGTTGGTAATGGCGAATTAATTTAATCTCACACCTGTCAATCTCAGCCAATGTAAGTCGACGTGTAAAGTCACGTTTGCCTTTAACGTATTGTACGAAACGTACAATCCACGCTAATTTTCGGCAAGCGTTTGTCCAAGAGTCTGTTAAGTTTACAATACGGTCGACGTAAGTATTTGTGACGTCATCAGGTAAGTCAATGGAGATTTTGGAAGGTTTTGAATTACTAGAAGGGCCCACGGGTCCGCCGGTAAGTATTCCCTTGTTGACTGTTGATCCGTCCGGGTCTACAAGTAATTTGTCCTTCTTCGTCTTCTTACCTTGATCGTCAGTACTTTGTAAGTCGATCGTTAATGGTGGTTTGAACTCTATGGGGTCAGCAGGTTTCGGTAAACTTATTTTCCTGCCGACATTAATCCCAGGTCTCACTATAGGTTGCAAGTTCGGTATGTCTCTTGAGCGCAAAGTAACACCTGTATTTACATTAGCGTAGGTACTACCCACATCTGTAATACATGAGGTTTCACCGTGCTTATGGTTGCTCAAGTGTGTCAAAATTGGTAGTTTGTCAATACAAGGCCGCTCCAATAGGGAAACTGCGGCTTTATCGTTAGTCAATACATTACTAGTGTCTAGTCGACTGTCTAGTAACGTGTCTGGTTGACCGTCTGGTAACGTATCTGGTTGTTTGTCAATAGAAGGCCGCTCCAATAGGGAAACTGCGGCTTTGCTGTTTGTCAGTGTGTTACTAGCGTCTGGTAGAATGTCTGGTTGACCGTCTAGTAACGTGTCTGGTTGACCGTCTGGCGATATGTCTGGTTGACCGTCTGGCGATATGTCTGGTGTAGAAAGGCTCGCAAGTCTTCCTCTCTTGACCTTTGAAGTTATATCCTTCCATTTCGCCTTCGGTTTTTTCTTGAGTTTTGTCGCCGTCGTCTTTTTCTTTGTCTTCCCCTTTTTTGGTTTCTTGATTTCGGCGTCCTTAGGAATGGTGTTGGATTTGTTGTCGTATAACGGAGGCCAATCTTGTGTCGATTTCTGCAAGAACTGGGGTCCGTGTTGCCAAAACTCTTTGTTCTCCGGTTTACAGAATTCCTCAGGCATCATTCCTCGCGACGCAATATCAGCTGGGTTTTGTGGTCCGGGACAATGTCGCCAATCCTCCTTTATTGAACGGTCTAGAATTTCCGCGCGACGGTTAGCTACGAATGTCTTGAATTCGAGTGTGTCGTTGTTTATGTAAAATAAAACCAACGTCGCGTCAGTCCAATAAAATATCTGTAAACTCGACTGTAGTTCTGTCTGTATGAGGTTCACGATGGTGGTTGACAGGGTTGCGGCTTGTAGCTCGGCTCGTGGTGTCGTCATATACTTAGTAGGCATGGTCTTAGCCTTGGAAGTAATGAGCGAAACATCGAACTCGTCTGATTCTACTTGTCTGCGCAAATACGCTGCCACACCAAAACCGTTGTCACTGGCGTCAGAAAAACAGTGTAGTTCTAAGTTGTCAGGAAATGTACTCTGTAATGGAAAGTAAACCCTGGGTATGAAATAATCCTCTAGCGAAAATAATTCCGCCTCCCAGGTCTTCCATAAGTCCACTTGGTCTGATGAGATCGGCTCGTCCCACGTTAGTCCATCCTTCCATATACTGCGCATATAAATGCGGGCTTGCAGTATCACTGGACTGATGAATCCTAACGGGTCGAACAATCGGCTCAACTTTGACAAGCATGATCTCTTGGTCAGTGTGTTTCCTTGACTGTCCAGTCTCACCTTCACTCGAAAGTTGTCTGTGTTTGGGTCCCAAAAGAGCCCCAACACCTTAGTCGTCGGTAGTGGTTCGAACTCTAGGTCTATGTCACCACCTCCACGCTCAGTAGTTCCGAATGAGTCAACTAATTCGGCACTGTTTGAGGCGAATTTGGTGAGGTTAAAACCTCCGCCCGCCAAGCAGTCCCGTAATTGATGTGCTACTGTTGTAGCACGTTCTACTGTGTCGCAACTTTGTAAACCGTCATCAACGTAAAAGTCACGTTCTACAATTCTAATTATCTCTGGGTCATACAGATGTTTCTGATCTCTAGCGGCTTGCTTCAAGGCGTACATCGTACAATTTGGGCTGTCTCTGGCACCGAAAACGCGAACTTGCATTTGGTAAGTCGCTGGTGGTAGACTTAAGTCCCCTTCCGGATACCAGAGAAACCGCAAACTGTCTCTGTCTCGCTCTAACGCTTTTACTTGGTGAAACATCGCTTCAACGTCGCAAGTAAAGGCTACTTGACGCTGACGGAAGCGCATAATCACCCCCATAAGATAATTATTCATGTTCGGTCCATCCATCAACTCACTATTGAGGGACATTCCCTCAAACAGAGCCGCACAGTCATTGACTACACGTACTTTATCTGGTTTGTCGGGATGTCTCACATAGTGATGTGGCAGGTAGTATGTCTGGTCGGTCACTCGCTCCGGGTTAGTCATTCGGATAGCGTATCCTTCAGTCAAATACGTCTCCATCTGAGTGTTGTACTGCAGATGGGCTTTCTCGTCCTTTAATAGACGTTGTCGTATTGAGTGTAGACGTCTCAAAGCCAGTGGGTAGTTATTTATAAGTTTAGGACTTTGGCTACGCCATAACATACCCACCTCGTAATGTCCGTCCTCCGTCTGTCGGATAGTATCTTCCATGATCTTTAGGGATTGTTTCTCCTGTTCCGACATACAAGGTTCGTAGCTACCAGGTTCAGCTGTATCTTGTTCTAACCACCTGATAGTCTTCTCCGTTAATTCTTTGTCCAAGGCGGCTTGTTCCAACTGATGAATTTTCAACGCGTCATCGTCGATATCGACGGGCACTGTTGAGGTTATTGGGGTAGGTAGACTCGCAAGCCTATCATCTGTCGTCGATGGAATCTCTAGCTGATTCGTCTTCTCCCCAAGTTCTAAACTCACCTGGTTGGTTAGCTGCTCCTTGTGACTTATCATACTAGTTACACGTCTGTCATGTTTTGTCGACTGTAGCGTAGTATGGTTCACGTCGTGTGAAAAGGAATGAATTGAATTTGTAGTCAATAAACTACATGTACTCTGTACATCGTCTTCCTCGTCACTTACGTCTAGTGTGCGCACAGGCGCTCGAGTATACCACCCTATCGGCGTTCTGCAGGCGTATGCGTTTCCTGCTACAACTGCCGATGGTCTGGTTTCCCACACCTGATGTAGGTTGAATTGGTCCGTCCCGATCAGCATTGCTACCGATCTATAATTGACAGGACATTCGGGTACACCAAGGTGTCTGAAATACTTACGGTCCTCCAGAGATTGTTCCGGCACTGGACCTAGTAGGTTACTAAAGTCCTTCGTGGCCGCAAAGGTTAGATCTCTAAAGGGCAACAAAGACCTCTCCCTCTCGCTGTGTTGCGATTTTGGAAGAAGAGAGTCTAAGTCCAACTTAACTCGTGTCACTGGTATTGTACGCTGTCCGTGCATACTACTTACTGTATAACTGACGTGTTTACCTTGTCTGAGATCCGTTACGACGTCAGCTATCTTTTCATCCACGTAACTGTGAGATGAGGCTGAGTCTAGAATCGCGTAAATCCTCTTACTCCCCTTTGTGCCAGTGATCTTAATCGGGATTACACTGAATCCCTTCAGTTGGTCAGTGGTCAGGAGCGCGATCGACGGTTGTTCGTCTCCATTGGAATATACATCGTCGTCTTCTGATTCTTCGTCCGACGATCCGGATTGTTCTGAGAAGCAATCCTCAATATGGGTCATGAAAGTTGGAGTCGTTTTCGATTCTCGTTTTCGGTAAGCCGCATCACATCTCGCTGCTGCTTCCGGGTGTTCCCTGGCGAAGCGTTTCGTCGGCGTGTGGCTGTCTGTGTGGAGCAGACCGTCGTGGTTGCGTCCACAGGATGGACAAGTGTCGGTATTTGGGCAATCCTTACGGACGTGTCCGTGTCGCGTACACCGCCAACAAGAGTCCAGTGGCCGTATCTGCAGCCGTCGTTCTTCCGAGTTCAACTCGCGAAATTGTCGACAACCTCGTAACTTGTGACTAATATACCGCTTACCTAGATGTTCGCAGTATTGGCAGCCGTTGAAGTCGGTGCTGAGTTGCTGTCTCGTCTGTTTCGTCCCAATGGGCGCAGATACTCTATTACCGTCTGAGAATTGTCGTGATTCCGTCGGTGTGGCGTAAGTGGCCGTCTTTGTGGATGTTGTCTGGGGTTTTTGTCGGTTGGAGGATGGCAGTGTGATCCCTTCTGCCACGATGTGCTGGTCGGTATAGTTAGATCGAGTTTCTACTACCGCCTCCCTGGATATTAAAAGGTACACATCTTCTAATTTTAGGAATCCTCCTCGCTCCTCTCGCTGGTATTCGACCTTCCTCCACTCCCGACGAAGTCGATGGTGGAGTCGTCCTATTATCTTTAATAGAACTGTAGGGGTATTCCCGTAATCAAGTTGTCCAATTGATCTTAAGGTAGTGATAGCGTTCTTGATCTCGTCAGCTAGTTTTAGTAAGTCGACGGGTTTAGTGATAGCCCCTCCCTTACAGAGTTCCTCTATTACTGACCTGGCCATACTCACTGTACCTCCGTATATCGAAGTTAAACGATCGTACGCTAGTTCGAAAGCGTCCGGTACACCGACGAAAGTCTCCGCCAAACGTTTAGGTTCTCCTGACAACGTTTGGAGCAGGTAATTGAACTTCTCCCGTGATGTAAAGGCGCACACGGCGATCTGGGATTCGATATAGTCTACGAAGGTATGCCAGTGTTTTGAGCTACCGGAAAACTTCGGTGGTTGTTGTACCGGCAATCCCTGTCTGGCTGCGAATTTTGCTATCTCCTCAGCAACGTTCAGAGTTTTGCGTCCTTGGTTGGTAACCTGGTTGATGTTCTCCCTTCTAGGCGCTTTTCCCTGATACGATGTGGGGTTTGAAGGTACCGGTCTTTGTGGTGCCTTCGGGTGTCTATTGTGTTCGAATTCGGTGTTCCTCGAACTATCGGTTTGAACTTCCTCCAGACGCTCCTCGATCTGAGCCAACTTGTTGACAACTGGTCGCAGAATGTCGGCGAACTGTTGTGTACTAATTGCGTCCGTTGGTTGTAACGCCTTCTGTATTGGTGTATTCTGTGGAGGATTGTCTGCAAAGGAGTTGTCTGAACGCTCGCGTTTATATTCATCGGCCGCCCCTGTTCTAAATACCTCGCGTTTCGGGTAATCCGATTCGCTCGAAGTACTACTATCATCTGGATATGGTGGTCGACGTGCTCGCGTCCGTTGCGTCGTTCGAATTCTAACGGCTCGTCTCGGAACATCGTCCACTGATCTCCGTTGTTCGGTAGGCTCACAAGTCTTCCTCGAAGTCGTAGATTGCGATGTAAACTGATTGAATGGTCGCGTTTCCACTGTTCTCCGTTGTTCGGTAGGCTCACAAGTCTTCCTCGAAGTCGTAGATTGTGACGTAAACTGATTGAACGGTGGTCGGACGACCGCGTTTGAATCCAAAGGCCTTGTAGGCCGAAATGTCATGGGGTAATCGTAGTGCGTAACGGGTTTAGGTGTCAAAGGTGGACTCACCTGTTTTGTCGTCAGTAGTGCAGGTCCGACTAATAAACTACTACGATCTGTAATCGGTGGGTTACTTACCTTGACTCTCGGAATAGGCGACGACGCTGCTCTTGGCGGTATAAACTTGTCCGGAATAACAAACCTGTGTTCCGTCACACCATGGATAGGAGAAATATCACTACTACCCGCAATCGAAACAGGTTCCTTAGTCGTAACCGGTGCAAACATATGAGTTACCTGTGGGAATCGTTGACACACGTCTTTTACTAATTGTCGTTCCCGTCTGGGTGCTCCTACGCTTCCTTCCTTCTTCCGTTCCTGAATTTGGCGATGTCTTACCTCTAACTGGTCCAAATCATGTCCGTCACGAGATCTCATCGATCGATCGCGGGCTAGAAGATCCAGATTTTCCTTGGTTTCGGCTAATTCTCTCGCCCTTTTCTCAAGTTCGAAACGAAGTTTAACTTCCTTTTCTCGTTGTTCCGTTTGTTGTTGTTGCGCCTCGAACTCTGCTTGTCGTATCGCTTGTTGGGCTTTTATTTGCCGTGTCTTCATCTCGACTCTGGCTTCCGAAACTAATCTTTGTCGCTCTAACTCTGCCGCAGCCGTTTGTCGCTCTAACTCTGCCGCAGCCGTTTGTCGCTCTAACTCGGCCGCTGCCGCTGCCGCTGCCGTTTGTCGCTCTAACTCGGCTGTTGCCGTTCGTCGCTCTAACTCGGCCGCTGCCGCTGCCGCTGCCGTTTGTTGCTCTAACTCGGCTGTTGCCGTTCGTTGCGCTAACTCGGCCGCTGCCGCTTGTTGGGCAATGTCCAACTCTAACCTTTCCATTTCGGCCGCTTCGAGTTCGGCTTGTTCCTGCAGATGAGAGATTCTCGCTACATTCGCAACACGTATTTTCTCTTCCTCTACTGCTGTTTGTATCATTAGAAGTTGAGCTTGTTCTTCCATCTCGTGTTGCTGTCTGTAGAACTGTTGCTGTTGTCGAGCAACTTCTGACGTAACTATACTTCCCTCGCAGATTTCGCTACGAATACTTACCAATGATTGATTTAGTATTCCCGGTGCTGATTCGATTTGTGCGAATGAAGTTTCCCTCGTGTATTCCGGCACGGTTTCCAAATCGCCGACGTCTTCGCCGCACATGCGTAAGTGGTCCGTCAGGTGTTTTAATTGTCCATCCAGTCGGTACAGTTCCTGTTCTTCCTCGGGCTGTAATAATTCGTCCGAAACTGACTCACCTAACAACTGGTCCGCTTGTTCCTGTTGTATCTGTCTAATCGTCGACTTAAACTGAATCAGTTTCTCTCTAGTGATCATTAGTTTCTCGAGGATTCTAAGTTGAGTATCCATGTCCTGTCTCTGTCTGGCTAGATCTTGTAGGCCAACTAGATTATCTACGGACTTATATACTTTACTCTGTACTCTAACCTGGAGGGTGTAGAACTCGAATCGAGACATCGGAGCGGTCAACCCGTCTAATATGCGTTGGCCTTCTCCAATGCTCCTGGTTATATGCGCCATGTATCCACCGACGCTTCTAACCACACTTTCTGTGCTTCCTGCTGAACTTACCATTTCCGTTTCCCTATATCTAGGTTGCGGAACAGTTAGAAAGTCCTCGGTCCTGCCGTCGCCTCGTACTACGGCATCCGGTACTCCCGTTGGATGTACTGGTGACGCACACGGTGTAGGTTCGGTAGGCTCGCGAGTCTTCCCCTGTTGTTCTTCCGCTGCTGACTTATCTCCGTCACACGAGTCATAGTCGGTTTGTGTATTCTTCGTATAGTCTTGTTTGTCACTCATTTCGGTAGTTGTAAGTCAAGTGAAGTGAGTGTCAAAGTATCGAGTTTACCGTATTTGTATAAAACGGTACTAATTACAGTCATATAAAATTAGCCTACCGGCCGATTTTATAGCAGATGGATAAAATTAGCCTAAACGGCCAATTTTACAGCAAATAAATGTCACGGAATAAGTATATAATAAAATTAGCCTAGCGGCCAATTTTATAACAAATAAATCGGATAATGATATGCGTTATCAAAAGGTAAATTAAATACAATAATACGGACTAATTCAGCAATGAACAAAGAAATCATACGGAATGCATAAATACTTGAGACAGTGGAACCCACAATAATTTTAACTAATACGGTAATGCCTAACTTATTTATGCAACTTTTCGAACTCACCCACTCCAATAATTCTCCAGAAAAACAGATTCCCAGATACAAACCGAACGTGAACCTTTCCGTTTTTAACGTTGCGGACGAAACGCGATTTTCCCAACCAAAGTTGTTGAGTTATCTATCTCCCAAACTTGCTAAACACGGTCTTGCTCCCGTTACAGTCTAGAAATGAGTTCTGAATCCTGAAAAAACAAAAGAGTTAGGTTTTACTTTACGAAAATTTTGTACCGGTACAATATGGTATTTAAACCCTTTTAAAAACCGGTATTCAATTCCAAAAATATTTTACACGCGGTTCAAATCAAATTTTTTATTTCAAAATATTAGCACTTAGCTAATCAAATACAAATTTTACCTCAAAATACAAAATTTTCAAATAACTTTAGTCCTACCGAACCGTAGTTCAGTAAAACATATTCCTACTAAATTGGAGAGATACGCCTATTCCTACTAATTGGAAGAGACGGTAACAATACCTGCAATATCCTACTGTAAAGTTTGTAAATCAAATCATAAATCCGACCTTCTCACCAAAACAGTAAACCCCAAGTAAGCGAATATATTGCAGTATCGATCTCTTATAACCGGTGAGGCAGAAAACAGTCTACGAGCAGACAAACTTCGATAAAACAAAATCCCGCGCAGCGAATCCTAAATCAGGCTGACTCACTGACGGACTAAGGGGCTCGTATACTTTGCCGCGGTGTGATTTATATGGTTGGGCAAAGGGACGCTAGCTAGGTACAGAGGCAGATATTTGGAGATGTCTAACTAGCGAGCAAAGTGCAGTAAGGACGAAAGTTAATTTTATATATTTTGAGGTGTAAATAATTTTTAACGCGCGTGTGTTAATTCTGAACGGTCAAAGCAGTTTTGCTCCTTCACATATATAATTACTGGGTACGGTGTGCATTTTACGAATATTCTAATTTTGTAACTTGTAGGTCCAATACTCACGAATGATAAGGTTCCTTCCCCTCTTGCGTATTTCCAGGACTCAAATTCAGGCATAAGGTTAATACTACGCCCAGAATTCGGCAATTTTAGGTACCAGGTCCCTGATACTAAGAAGAGATGTGTTAGTTTACTACTGTAGGCGTACGGGTACTAATAGCTATCCTGGCTCCTATCTAGAATTTTAGTCACCCAGGTAGTCCGGGTAACTTCCTATTAGGGCGTTGGCGGGGACACGGTAGATGTTAGTATATCCCTGATAGCCTTAATTTATTTGCGCCTAGTACGTAAACTGCCCTACCGCCTGAACGGTAGGGTGTTACAAAAATCACTTTTTTGCCCCAATTGCTTGGAAACTTCGACATGTTTTGCCATTTTAATGTAGAAGTACAATGCAAAAAACCGTTTTGAAAAATATTTAGTGGAAGAGGTGTCACACGAGTCACAAAATCTGAGAAATTTAAGAAAATATAGCAGTTTTAATTTACCGATAAATCTAGCGAGAGATGATTGCAATGATCTGAAACTCATGTTATGTAATGCATTTATCATGGGCTTTCCAATAACGTTTTTGGCATTGTGAAATTGACAAGATCAGATGTGTCACATTGAGTTTGAAAAATTGATTTTTTTTTTAAAATATAAGAAATTTAACAAAATATAGCAGTTTTAATTTACCGATAAATCTAGCGATAGATGATTGCAATGATCTGAAACTCATGTTATGTAATGCATTTATCATGGGCTTTCCAATAACGTTTTTGGCAATGTGAAATTGACAAGATCAGATGTGTCACATTGAGTTTGAAAACTTAACTAATTCTATATGGGAATGTGCTGGTCCCCCCTGAGTTAGTTCAACTATTACTGACCTGGCCATCTTTACATTGCCGCGATACACAGTAACTAACCTGTCATAAGCCCCCTCAGAGGCATTGTCATCACCTATAAACGTACTTACCAATTCCTTCAGTTGACCTCTCAACTGTTGGTATAAGTAGTTGAATTTCTCAGTCGGTGAGAAATCCTGTTGAGCGACATTAGTCTTGATATAGTTGATGAAGGTTCTCCAATGTTTAGATAAACCAGTGAAGTGCGGAGGATGTAATGGTGGAAGATTGTGTCTCGGACTGAACTTAGAAAACTCCACTGTGATTGAGTTGACCATAGTATTGTCTTCCCTTCCTACCCGTTGATGGACATAAGTTGGAATCGGTTCAACTGGTGAGTAGGATAACGTACCTGTGGACGAGTACGCGAATTCGTCCCGTGATAGGTTACCTTCTCACTGACTGGTGATCTATAGTCAGTCTCAAACTCTGAGTCTGCCTGAATATTTATAACTGGGCATTCGTGGTTTAAACTTGGGATGGTCTTCAGGACGTTGGTACTGTTGTTCCTGTACTCTAAGCTTTTCATTCTCATGTTGAGCTCGTTCTACATTGTCATTGACCTCATGGATATTACACCTAACATGGTCGAACTCCTTATCCACCTGCACTTTGACGTACTGAATTCTTTGCTGCACTTCTTGCACAACACCACATACAGTTTGAACTTGTCCCTGCACCTGATGGACTTGTGACTGAATATGTTGGACTTTACCTTTTTCTATGGATGACTTCATCCCACACCTCCTTATTACCTTCCCTAATTGCTAAATTTAATTGATACATATGGATGTTGGGCTTACCTGGAGTAGGACTTGGATTAAACCGCTCACTGTCTCGAGCTCCATCCCACTCGGCTTGATCGCCTTCGTTAATCACAAATCTTTATCGAGACTCTACTTGAGGTCGTATGGGATTCAAGACAAAGAGTGTTACCTGAGGTGTGGTTGGTTCTAATTGGTGTCTAGGTTCGGGCTCATGGCAACCTCCGGGGTGACTTATTACCTGGTTTCCAGGAGTCCCTGCATCCACTGGGTCCACCCAATCCTTGGCAACCAGTCTATAGATTTATTGCGCATAATGTTGATGTGCTTCTATGGTGTCGGCTCCATGTATCTCGTTGAAGCGCACAATCGATGGTTCAGGCTGCTGATTAGTTCTTGAGCTCGAGTTCTTGAGCAGTCCGTTGCTGTCGATCCTCCAATTCATAGGCCTTCTGTTGCGGTTTGGCCGCAGCCAACTGTCTTTGTTGTTCTAGAATTAATGCCTCCTTGTGTTGTTCCATCTCGAGTTTCGAGGAACACACTCAGTTTTCATACATTTTGATCTTCAATTTTTAAATTGTAGAAATGATAAATGC
Organism: Nemertoderma westbladi; assembly: GCA_032718475.1. NCBI lineage: Eukaryota > Metazoa > Xenacoelomorpha > Nemertodermatida > Nemertodermatidae > Nemertoderma > Nemertoderma westbladi. Next base: position 96,464 of record JAUCBJ010007562.1, read on the forward strand.
ATTACATAACATGAGTTTCAGATCATTGTAATCATCTATCGCTAGATTTATCGGTAAATTAAAACTGCTATATTTTGTTAAATTTCTTAGATTTTTAAAAAAAATTCAATTTTTCAAAATCAATGTGACACATCTGATCTTGTCAATTTCACAATGCCAAAAACGTTATTGGAAAGCCCATGATAAATGCATTACATAACATGAGTTTCAGATCATTGCAATCATCTATCGCTAGATTTATCGGTAAATTAAAACTGCTATATTTTGTTAAATTTCTCAGATTTTGTGACTCGTGTGACACCTCTTCCACAAAATATTTTTCAAAACGGTTTTTTGCATTGTACTTCTACATTAAAATGGCAAAACATGTCGAAGTTTCCAAGCAATTGGGGCAAAAAAGTGATTTTTGTAACACCCTACAGTGAACGGTACAATCCCAATTCAGGTGAAAACACAGCAACCCCCCTAGCCTACAAGTTCTGATGTAATGGACACTGTCGTACTGCAAATAGTCGCACACACACCTGTACTTAGCAAGAGTTAAGCGTACAGTTTGCTGCACCCTAACCAATGTGTATGCCTTGTACCGGTGTGCCTACGTCCTATCTGCGTACTAGTATCTGCTCTCTCTCCCTCCCCGTAGGAATATGAAGGTCTACTGCGGTTTTTCCTGAATCAAGACAGTACAGCCCCTATGATGTAATTTTGGGCTTACAGCGTGTCACTACGTCTACCTTTTGATCTTTTGGTCTTATACTTAGGTAGCAAGGATCGAACGCTGTCTAACCTTTCAGGCGATGGGCGAATAACACTAGATGGTATTGCGGGTCGTCTCTCGTCTACATTCCCGTGATGTTCCCGTTCATTGCTGCGGCCCGATCTCTAGCCGGCCATCCTGTCCCTGAGTTTGTTCACCGTAGTGAATTCATAGTAAAACAGAAAAGCTGAGAGAATATTCTGACTTTATTACAGAAGACACAATTATAATACAATGTAATCTGAGAATAAACTAAGCACGACAGAATAATAATGTGAATATAATCTGTGAAGTAGAGATATAAGATTGATTGATTGTGATTGAGATAACTAATGAACGAATCGCACCTTTATATACTAAATTTGTGCCGCAATCAATCGAGAAAATTCTCGATTGTTCTATGAGTTCTAACGGGGTTTTAAAGATAGCTATTGGTCCAGCTAATATATAACTTGCACGACATTGGTTACAATCAAATAACTACAGCCTTATTGGTACAGATAAATGCAATTAATTTGTAGCGGTTAATTTAAATGAGTAGAAATTCTGCACAAAAAATAATTCGCACCTACTAGGATTCGAACTCGATACCTACTACACATATAATTTCCAACGCTCTACCAACTGAGCTACTGAACCACTTGACCGATAGATGTACAATAGATAGAACCAATACTAATGAGAACTCAAAGCAATCTTTACAAAGTTAATTCGAATAAAATAAAATTTTGAAAATCCACGGCATTTAGGGAATATAATTCTATAGTGCTATTACTAAATTGTAAGGGTTGCTAAATACAAAACCGCTACTTACCGTTAGATGGCGCTAATCTGCCGTCCACTAATATATTTTACTAATTTTACACTACTCCTGCAAAATCGCTTGTTCCTTTCTCTACCGATCGCTCGATAGAGAGCTAACTGTTCGAATCTATGAGCCACGCGGGAATAACCAAAACAATAAACCCGAGTCGGCTCCCTAAGCTTACTTAAGACGAGTGCGAGAGGCCTTGCACTCAGAGTATTCTTACGCCTAATTTTATCACTATTAAAGCACGCTATTACCTACGTCTTTCTAATCGCGAATACTGGAGGTTCCCTAACGTAATGTGTGAATGCGAGAATATTTAAAATATCAAAATGGTACAGTATCTGTTTCTACGTGGATAATACCACTCCGGGTCTAAAACTGCCCGCGACTGGCTTTAGGCCAGCAAAATTACTAGCGTATCGTGCGTACCGAATAGTGCGTTCTAGCTGATTGTCCGCTAATGCAAATAACCGCTCAGCGTGAATAGTTTACAGTACACTAATTATTACCTTAGCTACTCTCCGCTATGCTGCGTACTAATTCTTAATTTTTTACTAATTAATTACAGTCACAAATATTTAACAGCGTACTAATTACTAAGAGTTCCAGAATACGTAATTCTAATTTATCACGCAACAGGTTTCGCTAGTAATAGCCTAATTTGCCGTATTACTTTGACCTAATCAATAACTAATTATTGTAACTAAGAAATATAAATCAATCAAAGGAAAAGAGCGCCTATCTAAGCATTCGTAATCTTAGGCACACTTCAATAACACACCAATCAGCGTTAGAAATCACAGTTTACAATTGTGCAATTCACTACTCGTACTCCACACTCAACGTTGTAATACGCGCAGGCCTCTCCCGGGTACATCTAGGATTCCTAACTAACCCAATTCCTGCCCCCTAATACTAAATAGAGACAAAACCTGGATCATCAGCCCCCTAATTTGCTGTACCGGCGATCGGTCTGCGTGCCGCAGTGCAAGTTACCCGCCCGCAACGGTGACCCTAGCCAGCGTTGCCCGCTTTGAATCCTCCGCTCTCTCCTAGTCGCCCAACCCCCCGATGCGCCCACCGCCCACTGGCACCTTAGCCCTCCATTACGCTAATAGCTACCGTAGCGGCGCATGCAAATCACAAAGTCTGACAGTTTCAGGAATCCCTTGGGATTATTGCGCAGAAAAGAATCACATAGAACCATCAATCAAAGGTAGAAATCATAGTTCGATTGTAATTTGCAGTAATCGAAGGAATTATTGAGAAACACAAGCAAAGTAATCGCACTAGCAAATCATTCCAAGAAATTAATCAAAATTAGCAAATTGCAGAAAAATACAAAATTAGAGACAGCTCAGCAAGTAAATTGTAACAGGGGTGTATCATGTGACAGATTGATGAACATATGAACAACAAAGGCCCTACCGGCACACCGCCAATTTATATGTGATCCGGATGGGGTGATGCAATAAGGTGACTCAATCGCTCTCCCATTGGCTCTCCAGCCCATGCTAGCATTAAACCAACCTGGAAGCAGTTAATCCAATAAGGAGACCGGATTGTAGCCCTATGCCCTCAAATTATTACCATATATGGTAATGGATCACGTCTCTGGCTGCTGAATGGCCAGGACAGCGTCCCTATATGCTAGCCCTATCAAACTAATATCAGCAAGCACAAAATCCAGGGTCCGAATAAACTTGCTACCCTGGGACTATCTACATATCCTAATACAAAATTACGTAGGTAGGGCTACATACTATACAAAATGAATGGATGCAAAATATATGGGCGTTTTAACTTCCTTACCTAAATACCACTGCGTTATTATGCCTTATCTAAAATATCATGCTGCACAACGGACTAATATTACATACAGTATAACGGACTAATATTGCATACTGCATAATGGACTAATATTGCATACTGCATAATGGACTAATATTGCATACTGCATAATGGACTAATATTGCATACTGCATAATGGACTAATATTGTGGATACAGCGCCATATACCGTAACACCGCTCCAAGGGAAATCATATAATGTTTCCCTCCAATTGTAGAAGAGTATAAGGTGATGTATACAAAACAAATAAATTTCTTCCAACCAATCTAAATAACATAATAATTCTACTATTTACAAATATTGCCATAGATATTGCATAATGAATTACATACAAATTAAATTCACAAAATATTATCTCTCTCACTGTTTAACGATTATTACATACAAATTAAATTTACAAAATATTGTTTCTCGTTCATTCTTACTACATAATGATTACTACATACAAAATCAAATATAAATTTTGCTAGGGCAAGTGAAAGGAGTAAGCCAAACCCGCAGGTTTGTCTCCCCAATCACTTCCTTCGCCTCTTTCATAATATAAATTCAAATAACTCAACTAGTGTATATGAGTCTAGTCGAAGATTTTCAAATGCTACAATATACATCAGAGCGACGATGATGTATATATCTAGAGTCTGTCGCCCTGTGCCATAATGTATTATCGACCCGCTCCTGGGTTCTTTGGGCTCGCTCCTCTCTTTCGCCCCCTTCCCAGATACACTAATCTACCTCTAGTTGACTCCGTTGACGGCGTCCGTGAGGCGTCACTCCCCGGAACCGACGACGACGTTCCCTGAGCCCCGACAGATTCTCGGCTCGAACTTCTCCCTCGGCCTCGTCCCAATTGTCGCGCTCCCGTGGTCGCTTCCGCCAACTCTTCCTTATGCAGTTGCACTCGCGCTTTTTCAGACGCCCCCTGCGCCTTGCGCTGCAACCTTTGCGCTTCTATAATAGACGCTTACGTCCTTCTGGGCTCCTCCCCGAGGCGCACCCACGAGGCGGACGCTTTTCCACCACCCCTGGGGCCAGTCCGACTGATGTTATTATCAGACCGGGCCGGGGGATGGCCCGATGCTTCCCGGGTTCAATTTTCAATTCCCCGATCACACCGGCACAGCTCGTCGAACGTGTAGCCAGATGGGTGGCTACTGTCAACTCACTGTGGCCTGACTGTACATTGAGCCAACTCAGAGAGTCAACCGGCAGGTGGACCAGTCGATAGCGATCGAGCACCAAGGTCGCCCTTGGGCCTAACCGACGGTCTTGTCCCATGTGGGCTTGCGCTACCCAACATGGAATTTTGACTCGTTTTCACCTGCCTCGCCGGCAGTATTGAAGAAACAATACTGTTATAGAATTATATTCCCTAAATGCCGTGGATTTTCAAAATTTTATTTTATTCGGATTAACTTTGTAAAGATTGCTTTGAGTTCTCATTCGTATTGGTTCCATCATTTGTGCATCTATCGGTCAAGTGGTTCAGTAGCTCAGTTGGTAGAGCGTTGGAAATTATATGTGTAGTAGGTATCTAGTTCGAATCCTAGTAAGTGCGAATTATTTTTTGTGCAGAATTTCAACTCATTTAAATTAACCGCTACAAATTAATTGCATTTATCTGTACCAATGAGACTGTAGTTATTTGATTGTAACCAATGTCGTGCAAGTTATATATTAGCTGGACCAATAGCTATCTTTAAAACCTTGTTAGAATCTATAGAACAATCGAGAATTTTCTCGATTGATTGCGGCACAAATTTGGTATAAAAAGGTGCGATTTCGTTCATTAGTTCACTACTTTAGTATACTTTATATTCACTCTACTTCACAGATTATATTCACATTATTATTCTGTCGTGCTTAGTTTATTCTCAGATTACATTGTATTATAATTGTATCTTCTGTAATAAAGTCAGAATATTCTCTCAGCTTTCTACCTGTTTTACCATGGATTCACTACGGTGAACAAACTCAGGGACAGGATGGCCGGCTAGAGATCGGGCCGCAGCAATGAACGGGAACATCACGGGAATGTAGACGAGAGACAACCCGCAATACCATCTAGAGTTATTCGCCCATCGCCTGAAAGGTTAGACAGCGTTCGATCCTTGCTACCTAAGTGTAAGACCAAAAGATCAAAAGGTAGACGTAGTGACACGCTGTAAGCCTAAAATTACATCATAGGGACTGTACTGTCTTGATTCAGGAAAAACCCACAGTAGACCTTCACATTCCTACGGGAGGGAGAGAGAGCAGATACTAGTACGCAGATAGGACGTAGGCACACCGGTACAAGGCATACACATTGGTTAGGGTGCAGCAAACTGTACGCTTAACTCTTGCTAAGTACAGGTGTGTGTGCGACTATTTGCAGTACGACAGTGTCCATTACATCAGAACTTGTAGGCTAAGGGGTTGCTGTGTTTTCACCTGAATTGGGATTGTACCGTTCAGGCGGTAGGGCAGTTTACGCTAGGCGCAAATAAATTGAGGCTATCAGGGATACTAACATCTACCGTGTCCCCGCCAACGCCCTAATAGGAAGTTACCCGGACTACCTGGGTGACTAAAATTCTAGATAGGAGCCAGGATAGCTATTAGTACCTGTACGCCTACAGTAGTAAACTAACACATCTCTTCTTAGTATCAGGGACCTGGTACCTAAAATTGCCGAATTCTGGGCGTAGTATTAACCTTATGCCTGAATTTGAGTCCTGGAAATACGCAAGAGGGGAAGGAACCTTACCATTCGTGAGTATTGGACCTACAAGTTACAAAATTAGAATATTCGTAAATGCATACCGTACCCAGTAATTATATATGTGAAGGAGCAAAACTGTTTTGACCGTTCAGAATTAACACACGCGCGTTAGAAATTATTTACACCTCAAAATATATAAAATTAACTTTTGTCCTTACTGTGCTTTGCCCGCTAGTTAGACATCTCCAAATATCTGCCTGTGTATCTAGCTAGCGTCCCTTTGCCCAACCATATAAATCACACCGCGGCAAGGTATGCGAGCCCCTTAGTCCGTCAGTGAGTCAGCCTGATTTTAGGATTCGCTGCGCGGGATTTTGTTTTATCGAAGTTGGTCTGCTCGTAGACTGTTTTCTGCCTCACCGGTTATAAGAGATCGATACTGCAATATATTCACTTACTTAGAGTTTACTGTTTTGGTGAGAAGGTCGGATTTATGATTTGATTTACAAACTTTACAGTAGGATATTGCAGGTATTGTTACCGTCTTTTCGCATAGTAGGAATAGGCGTATCTCTTCAAATAGTAGGAATGTGTTTTACTGAACTACGGTTCGGTAGGACTAAAGTTATTTGAAAATTTTGTATTTTGAGGTAAAAATTTGTATTTGATTAGCTAAGTGCTAATTTTTTGAAATAAAATTTGATTTGAACCGCGTGTAAAATATTTTTGGAATTGAATACCGGTGTTTAAAAGGGTTTAAATACCATATTGTACCGGTACAAAAATTTTTGTAAAAGTAAAACCTAACTCTTTTGTTTTTTCAGGATTCAGAACTCATTTCTAGACTGTAACGGGAGCAAGACTGTGTTTAGCAAGTTTGGGAGATAGATAACTCAACAACTTTGGTTGGGAAAATCGCGTTTCGTCCGCAATGTTAAAAACGGAAAGGTTCACGTCCGGTTTGTATTTGGGAATCTGTTTTCTGGAGAATTATTGGAGTGGGTGAGTTCGAAAAGTTGCATAAATAAGTTAGGCATTACCGTATTAGTTAAAATTATTGTGGGTTCCACTGTCTCAAGTATTTATGCATTCCGTATGATTTCTTTGTTCATTGCTGAATTAGTCCGTATTATTGTATTTAATTTACCTTTTGATAACGCATATCGTTATCCGATTTATTTGTTATAAAATTGGCTGCTAGGCTAATTTTATTATATACTTATTCCGTGACATTTATTTGCTGTAAAATTGGCCGTTTAGGCTAATTTTATCCATCTGCTATAAAATCGGCCGGTAGGCTAATTTTATATGACTGTAATTAGTACCGTTTTATACAAATACGGTAAACTTGATACTTTGACACTCACTTTACTTGACTTACAACTACCGAAATGAGTGACAAACAAGACTATACGAAGAATACACAAACCGACTATGACTCGTGTGACGGAGATAAGTCAGCAGCGGAAGAACAACAGGGGAAGACTCGCGAGCCTACCGAACCTACACCGTGTGCGTCACCAGTACATCCAACGGGAGTACCGGATGCCGTAGTACGAGGCGACGGCAGGACCGAGGACTTTCTAACTGTTCCGCAACCTAGATATAGGGAAACGGAAATGGTAAGTTCAGCAGGAAGCACAGAAAGTGTGGTTAGAAGCGTCGGTGGATACATGGCGCATATAACCAGGAGCATTGGAGAAGGCCAACGCATATTAGACGGGTTGACCGCTCCGATGTCTCGATTCGAGTTCTACACCCTCCAGGTTAGAGTACAGAGTAAAGTATATAAGTCCGTAGATAATCTAGTTGGCCTACAAGATCTAGCTAGACAGAGACAGGACATGGATACCCAACTTAGAATCCTCGAGAAACTAATGATCACTAGAGAGAAACTGATTCAGTTTAAGTCGACGATTAGACAGATACAACAGGAACAAGCGGACCAGTTGTTAGGTGAGTCAGTTTCGGGCGAATTATTACAGCCCGAGGAAGAACAGGAACTGTACCGACTGGATGGACAATTGAAACATCTGACGGACCACTTACGTATGTGCGGCGAAGACGTCGGCGATTTGGAAACCGTGCCGGAATATACGAGGGAAACTTCACCTGTACGAATCGAATCGGCACCGGGAATACTGGATCAATCTCTGGTGAGTATTCGTAGCGAAATCGGCGAGGGAAGTATGGCTACGTCAGAAATTGCTCGACAACAACAGCTCTGCAGACAACAACAGGAGATGGAGGAACAAACTCAACTTCTAATGCTACAAGCAGCAGTAGAAGAAGAGAAGCTACGCGTTGCAAATATAGCAAGAATCTCCCATCTGCAAGAACAAGCCGAGTTGGAAGCAGCCGAGATGGAAAGGTTAGAGTTGGACATTGCGCAACAAACAGCAGCAGCGGCAGCGGCTGAGTCAGAGCGACAAGCGGCAGCAGCAGCGGCAGCGGCTGAGTCAGAGCGACAAGCGGCAGCGGCAGCGGCTGAGTCAGAGCGACAAGCGGCAGCGGCAGCGGCAGCGGCGGAGTTAGAGAGAAACCGGTTAGTTTTAGAAGCCAGAGCAGAGATGAAGACACGGCAAATAAAGGCCCAGTCAGCTATACGACAAGCGGAACTCGAGGCGAAACAACAACAAACGGAACAACGCGAGAAAGAAGTTAAACTTCGTTTCGAACTCGAGAAGAAGGCGAGAGAATTAGCCAATGCCAAGGAAGACCTAGATCTACAAGCCCGCGATCGATCGATGAGATCTCGAGACGGACATGACTTGGACCAAATAGAGGTAAGACATCGCCAAATTCAGGAACGGAAGAAGGAAGGAAGCGTAGGAGCACCCGGACGGGAACGACAATTAGTAAAGGACTTGTGTCAACGATTCCCACAGGTAACTCATATGTTTGCACCGGTTACGACTAAGGAACCTGTTTCGATTGCGGGTAGTAGTAACATTTCTCCTATCCATGGTGCGACGGAACACAGGTTTGTTATTCCGGACGAGTTTACACCGCCAAGAGCAACGTCGTCGCCTATTCCGAAAGTCAAGGTAAGTAACCCACCGATTACAGATCGCAGTAGTTTATTAGTCGAACCTGTATTACTGACGACTAAACAGGTGAGTCCACCTCTGACGCCAAAACCTGTTACACACTACGCTTACCCAATGACGTTTAGGCCAACAAGGCCTTTGGATTCAAACGTTGTTACTCGACCACCGGTTCAATTTACATCGCAATCTACGACTTCGAGGAAGACTTGTGAGCCTACCGAACAACGGAGAACAGTGGATACGCGACCATTCAACCAATTTACATCGCAATCTACGACTTCGAGGAAGACTTGTGAGCCTACCGAACAACGGAAACCAGTAGACGATGTTCCAAAACGAAACGTTAGAGTTCGAACGACACAACGGACGCGAGCACGTCGACCACCATATCCAGATGATAGTAGTACTTCGAGCGAATCGGATTATCCGAAACGCGAGGTATTTAGAACAGGGGCGGCCGATGAATATAAACGCGAGCGTTCAGACAACTCCTTTGTAGACAATCCTCCACAGAATACACCAACACAAAAGGCGTTACCACCAGCGGGCGCGATCGGTGCACAACAGTTCGCCGACATTGTCAACAAGTTGGCCCGGATTGAGGAACGTCTGGAGGAAGGTTACACCGACAGTTCGAGAAATTCCGAATTCGAACCCAATAAACACCCGAAGGAACCACAAAGACCGGTACCTTCAAACCCCACATCGTATCAAAGAAAAACGCCAAGAAGGGAGAACAACAACCCGGTTGCCAACCAAGGACGCGAAACTTTGAACGTTGCCGAGGAGATAGCGAAATTCGCAGCCAGACAGGGATTGCCGGTACAACAACCACCGAAGTTTTCCGGTAGCTCAAAACACTGGCATACCTTCGTAGACTATATTGAATCCCAGATCGCCGTGTGCGCCTTTACATCGCGGGAGAAGTTCAATTACCTGCTCCAAACGTTGTCAGGAGAACCTAAACGTTTGGCGGAGACCTTCGTTGGTGTACCAGACGCTTTCGAACTAGCGTACGATCGTTTGACTTCGATATACGGAGGTACAGTGAGTATGGCCAGGTCAGTAATAGAGGAACTCTGTAAGGGAGGGGCTATCACTAAACCCGTCGACTTACTAAAACTAGCTGACGAGATCAAGAACGCTATCACTACCTTAAGATCAATTGGACAACTTGATTACGGGAATACCCCTACAGTTCTATTAAAGATAATAGGACGACTCCACCATCGACTTCGTCGGGAGTGGAGGAAGGTCGAATACCAGCGAGAGGAGCGAGGAGGATTCCTAAAATTAGAAGATGTGTACCTTTTAATATCCAGGGAGGCGGTAGTAGAAACTCGATCTAACTACACCGACCAGCACATCGTAGCAGAAGGAATCACATTGCCCTCTTCAAACCGACAAAAACCCCAGACAACATCCACTAAGACGGCCACTTACGCCACACCGACGGAATCACGACAATTCTCAGACGGTAATAGAGTATCTGCGCCCATTGGGACGAAACAGACGAGACAGCAACTCAGCACCGACTTCAACGGCTGCCAATACTGCGAGCATCTAGGTAAGCGGTATATTGGTCACAAGTTACGAGGTTGTCGACAATTTCGCGAGTTGAACTCGGAAGAACGACGGCTGCAGATACGGCCACTGGACTCTTGTTGGCGGTGTACGCGACACGGACACGTCCGTAAAGATTGCCCAAATACCGACACTTGTCCATCCTGTGGACGCAACCACGACGGTCTGCTCCACACAGACAGCCACACGCCGACGAAACGCTTCGCCAGGGAACATCCGGAAGCGGCAGCGAGATGTGATGCGGCCTACCAAAAACGAGAATCGAAAACGACTCCGACCTTCGTGACACATATTGAGGATTGCTTCTCAGAACAATCCGGATCAGAATCTACGCGATTCTAGACTCAGCCTCATCTCATAGCTACGTGGACGAAAAGATAGCTGACGTCGTGACGGATCTTAAACAAGGTAAGCGTGTCAGTTATACAGTAAGTAGTATGCACGGACAGCGTGCAATACCAGTGACACGAGTTAAGTTGGACTTAGACTCTCTTCTTCCAAAATCGCAACACAGCGAGAGGGAGAGGTCTTTGTTACCCTTTAGAGATCTAACCTTTGCGGCCACGAAGGACTTTAGTAACCTACTAGGTCCAGTGCCGGAACAATCTCTGGAGGACCGTAAGTATTTCAGACACCTTGGTGTACCCGAATGTCCTGTCAATTATAGATCGGTAGCAATGCTGATCGGGACGGACCAATTCAACCTACATCAGGTGTGGGAAACCAGACCATCGGCAGTTGTAGCAGGAAACGCATACGCCTGCAGAACGCCGATAGGGTGGTATACTCGAGCGCCTGTGCGCACACTAGACGTAAGTGACGAGGAAGACGATGTACAGAGTACATGTAGTTTATTAACTACAAATTCAATTCATTCCTTTTCACACGACGTGAACCATACTACGCTACAGTCGACAAAACATGACAGACGGGTAACTAGTATGATAAGTCACAAGGAGCAGCTAACCCACAAGGTGAGTCTAGGACTTGGGGGGAAGACGAGTCAGCTAGAGATTCCATCGACGACAGATGATAGGCTTGCGAGTCTACCTACCCCAATAACCTCAACAGTGCCCGTCGATATCGACGATGACGCGTTGAAAATTCATCAGTTGGAACAAGCGGACTTGGACAAAGAATTAACGGAGAAGACTATCAGGTGGTTAGAACAAGATACAGCTGAACCTGGTAGCTACGAACCTTGTATGTCGGAACAGGAGAAACAATCTCTGAAGATCATGGAAGAGACTATCCGACAGACGGAGGACGGACATTACGAGGTGGGTATGTTATGGCGTAGCCAAAGTCCTAAACTTATAAATAACTACCCACTGGCTTTGAGACGTCTACACTCAATACGACAACGTCTATTAAAGGACGAGAAAGCCCATCTGCAGTACAACACTCAGATGGAGACGTATTTGACTGAAGGATACGCTATCCGAATGACTAACCCGGAGCGAGTGACCGACCAGACATACTACCTGCCACATCACTATGTGAGACATCCCGACAAACCAGATAAAGTACGCGTAGTCAATGACTGTGCGGCTCTGTTTGAGGGAATGTCCCTCAATAGTGAGTTGATGGATGGACCGAACATGAATAATTATCTTATGGGGGTGATTATGCGCTTCCGTCAGCGCCAAGTAGCCTTTACTTGCGACGTTGAAGCGATGTTTCACCAAGTAAAAGCGTTAGAGCGAGACAGAGACAGTTTGCGGTTCCTCTGGTATCCGGAAGGAGACTTGAGTCTACCACCAGCGACTTACCAAATGCAAGTTCGCGTTTTCGGTGCCAG